>JAGDQP010014108.1:0-46024 GCA_022664845.1 Lepisma saccharinum | reverse complement strand
TGGTATAAGGATACGGCGGGACAGTTTAATACGTTAACAAACGATAATGTTGGATTTCAAAAACGTAGTGCAATGATTGCAGGTAGTGCCTCTATTGAAATGCTTGGTCGTGTTTACACTGATATTACAACCCTTAATCGTATTCTTCCCAATAAAGTTAATATGCGAGTTAAACTCAGTCGTAGTAAAGATGCATTCTGTCTTATGGCAGGACAACAATCTGATTTCAAAGTTCATTTGGAGGAAGTTATACTGTATGCACGTCGTTTGGAAATATCTGCTGATGTGTCTCTTCAATTAAATCAATATATGCTTCAGGATACTGCTAAACTTCCATTGACACGTGTAGAAACACGTGTTCATACCATTCCTCAAAATGTATCTAGTTTCAATTTGGACAATTTATTTTTAGGAAAAGTACCTAAAGGTCTTGTTATTGGTTTTGTTTCAAATACTGCCTTTAATGGACAATATAATGAAAATCCTTTCCAATTTCAACATTTTAATCTCAACAAACTTCAAGTGCAGGTTGGTTCTAAATTTTATCCACCTACTCCCTTGACTCCTGATTTTGCAAACAATTTGTTTATTCCGAGTTACCATACTTTAATTTCCGGAACTGGTATATTTCATCAAAATGCAGGGCATACCATTTCACCTGAAGAATATCCCAATGGCTATACGTTGTATGCATTTATTTTGTCGCCTACTAATACATTAGACGATTCTACATGGGATGTCGTCAAAGATTCACCTGTAAATATTAAAATGGGGTTCAGCCAAAATCTTCAACATTCCATTACTTGTGTGGTGTATGCACAATTTGATTCATTAATTCAGATAGATAAAGACCGAAACGTTTATACGGATAATATGGTATAATTGATCAATTCGGCGTTGAATATCATAAATTTTGTGTCGTTATTATTATTATTACTTAAGTAGTTGGCACTCTATCTCAAAATATGTATATAAGGTGAAAGTAAATTCCTGTTTACATCAGTGTAATAACAACAGTATGAGGGCAATCATCCACTTTTTAGCGTTTGATCAAGCTGGTGACGATGACCTTATCGTCAAGGAGTTGGCCGTTGTCAATCCTGATGTTAATACCGCACATACTTGGATTTTTAAACAACCCTTTAGCAGTGAAGACTTACCACTAACACTTCAATTGGACAACGAGTACCTGTCCACAAACATCTATGGATTACAATGGTCAGAAGGCGACGTAGCATACGACAATTTGCAGCAAGTCCTTGTAAACTATACAAAACATATAGATGTTCTCTACGTTCATGGTCGCCACAGACAACAGTTTTTGGAACGACTCCTGGGGCGAAGTGTATTAAATCTAGAACATTTGAACTGTCCAAAATCAAATAAATTACTTTTTCCTGCAAGTCATTGTGGTCATTACCAACATCAGTTCCATACGTTCCGATGTGCATTTTATGAAGCGCAATGTTATAGTAAATTTCTCACCTACCATGATTTGTCACGATATGTAAGTCATGAACCAAAAAGCATATATAATCCAACCCCCATTACTCCAAGTTCCAGTGTACTTGAATATGATGATGTAGACTGTAATTCAAAGTGACTATGTGGAGCGATCAAATGTTAAGTGTTGTGTTGCATGACTGTGTTACAAGTTCCATATTGACTGGCATATATGCATTAAATCACTTACCTGTAATAGTGAAGGCACCTGCTACAATAATCATTAATTTAAGTCCGTCATATCAGCAAGGAACACACTGGACATGTATCTACATTAATAAAAATCGTCGCGCCTTTTATTTTGATAGTCTCGGCCACAGTCCACCAAAACCAATAGTACAATTTCTTCAACGTAATTCTTCAATTTATCATGTAAATAAAGTTCAATACCAAGCTGACAATTCCGTTCTATGTGGTTTATTCTGTATCATATATATTTATTATAAAGTTAGAAATGTAAATATCTTTTCAAAATTTTCAAAAACCAACTTACAACGAAATGATCAACTGGTACTGAACTTGGTCAACAAAATGTTGAAAGCAAACAAAAAATGTAAATAGTTTTTTTTAAATATTTATCATATGTAACTTATTAAAGAACAATTGTATAATCCCTGTAGTAGAGTAGTTTAGATGTAATAAAAACCTTTTACCTCTTAATCGTTTGAATTTCATTTCATAAAATAAAAAATACACATTCTGGTACAATAGATTTATTATCTTTTCAAGTTACAATTTCATTGTGGATATTCCATCAACAACTTTTAATGTTTGAAGTTTTAGCCAGTATTGTAACTGTATGCAATTCCGCAAAGCACATGCATATTCTTTCACCGGTTCATGATATGTACATTTTAAAATGTCCACTTTGAAATTCAGTGCACGTAAGGCAGGACATCCTTGGTCTTCTAAATTTACAATATTTTTCAGTTGAAATAGTTTTTCCAACAACACCATCTTTTCATGACCCTTACAATAAAAGATGGATCCCATATCACAACATTGTGACAATATATGGCGAATGTGGGATACAGTATATCCATTGGCCGTATTCCACTGTAACCCATGCAAATGATGTGTGAGCCAATCTACTTGTGTTTGATATGCAGCAGCTAAATCACAACGTTCGCAAGGTAATTTCAAAAGACTATGAAATATCAAGGTGGCATCACATGCAACTAAACAAAATTCTCTAATAATGTATTCCTTAGGGGAAATCTTAAACCCTTGAAAGTCAATGATGTACTGTCTTGCACTAAGTACGCGTGAACTAGTCACAGTTTTGTTTTGTTTTACAATTACAGGTATAATTTGTGCAATGCATTCAGGGTCTCGAATAAATTGACAAATAACATTAAACAAGGTAGTTTTCAAAATATGTAAATGACCCTGCTGTACAAAAAGTTCATAATAGTCTTTGAAAAGTTCTGGATCGTTCAAATGACTTTGAATATAGTTTGCAATAACAAATCCGGTATTCCAAACGTACATGCAATTATGGGGTTGATGTAAATTACACTCAGCGCATTCAATAGGATTATTTTGTAAATAAGTACTTACGGTGTTCAACACATACTTGTCCAAAATATATTCACCAATACAGTATGTACACTGAGCCATAATATCCACTAAAGAAAACACAATGTCCACTACACAGTTCCAGTAAATAGGATGGTCCACTACACAATTCCAATAATTATAGTTCCAATGAATATAATGTCCACTACACAGTTCAATGTCACTTCGCAAACACTGTCTCTTAGCAATATGGCGACGAGTGGCAATCTTTTTCCAGCAATGCTTCTTTCAACTTCCAAACACAAGTTTTCATCAAGTGCTGTAATGCCCAATCCAATTTTTTTGCAAGGTTCACACCATCAGGATGAGATTCCAAGTACACAGCAAACAACTTCTGCTGAGTTTCCGGATTCTTCAAAATATCTGCTGCTTTGTTGTTTAACGATGATTGTGTTTCCTCCCAGGGAATTGGAATAAACGAAAATCCATCCATACCCATACAAGCATGATCACGTTGACTACCTTTTCCCTTAAAACATCCCCAACATATAAGATGGTTGCCGGGAGTCCAATCGTTAATAGCACGCCAAATGCATGCTTCGTCGATCCATCGGGAAGTACACTTACACGATGAAATAGTAGGTTTCACAGAGGCCTCGACTTCTGCTGCCGCTGTAACTAAGGCACTCTCGTCAATCTCTGCAAATGATGCCATGGCTATCTTCTCACAAACTGACTTCCTTCCACTTCAACTGCTATCACAATATAACCCTTCAACCAATCATGTATGTTCACCATAAATACAAACTCATTGGATTACTACACGCAACATTCTTGCGCATTTTCCTTTCATTCGTTTCCCATGCGCATGAGCTTTAGTCCTAAAATGTCGTTTAATCAAATAATTTTGTTTGTTAATGCCATTGTAGTATGCACTTTTATTCATCAATTATTATTATTCATATAATGTTATATTAATTTTCATATATACTCCGTTTCCTTGTACTAAAAAAAACACTAATAAGAGATACCTAAATCTTCGTAATATTGACGAGTACTTCAAGTTTCTTGCATTGATATCAGTGATCAACAATAATAATTTTATTTAAAAAAATCATCTCTACCCTTTCTGCTTCTTTTCTTCAACTAAATTGGCGTTCAACCCTAGGCGATGACTTCATTATATCTTCTTGTGGTTCGGGTTACAAATTAAAAAAATTTCTTCCTAATTTGTTTATGTTTTCATCATCAACAGAAAAGGCAAAAAGCCTTCAGGGGGAGTACAATTCTCTGTTCCAACCCATGGAAAGGGGCAGGAAACAAAGGTCAAGGGTTAAATTGAATTTTAGTTTTTAATTAGTGAGCTGTCAATCCACGGAGTGAATTTGTCTGGCGTCTATAGAATTCAAGCTACAAGGACGTGTTTAATTAATACGTAATTAAATCATGGGGTAAATCGGTCTGGTTATACTACTCTGGTACAATCACTAAAATACTACGTTAATTGTGTGTGTTATATTTACAGTATATCTTCAAAGAAATGTGTATAAACAAATTTACAAGAAACCATTTTCAACAACAAATCAAATACGTGAGCACTCGCGCGCGGAAGTAATGACTGCACTAATCGTAAAGGTTCAGTTGACAGACCACACACAGCGCTGGAAACGAACTAACCTCAACATCGATGGTGTGTTGCAACAATATAGTCTGGGGAAGGAGTAGAGGGGGGTGAGGGGGTGTTTGCTCAAGGTCACTATACAGAATCAAAGAATACTTTAAGGTGCGGTCGAAAAGACCGCGCTACGAGTTCTCGAGGGTTAAGGACTTGAATACGACTAAACAGTACAGGTATTGGATTATTCTGTATTATTTCTTATTAAAATTATAAGTTAAAACAATACCTGAATTATTGTTCTTCACTGGAGATGTTTTCGCCTTCGACGTACAAGTGAAACTAAAACACGGAAAATTTTCTTTTCCTTCCGGCTGCAGAGGAATTATTATCTGATATTGATACTTGAAAGTGTGAATGACCTGACCTAAATACATATTTCTGTTTCTTCTTAGTATCGCCTTGCCTTGAGGCTGTATTGGTTGAAATATTTTGTGTGAAATTAATAGCTAAATTTAAATGAGATAGTTCTTTAGAGAGGTCATTACTATATTCTGTTTTACGAATGGCTTTAAAAGTAAAGAAAGTTGGAGTGAACTTTCATTTTTGAAAATTGGAATATTTTGTTTTTCAGTAAATGCATTAGAAAGGAATTACTTAAATATGCGAGATATTAATGTTTTTAATATCCGTGTAATTATTAATAATAATAAATATGAAAATATAAAAATATTTTAAAAGTAATGGTCAGAACGGGGCTCGAACTTGGAACTAGTTGTATACTTTAAAGGAAAAAAGTAATGATCTAAACAGGGTGTGATCCCGTGACCTTACGCTTAAGAAATCAACATTTTAAGCAATCTATCACGAAGTTCCTTACTAACTTAAACCTTTCTCCTTATATTCTAAGAGTGGAGGTCTTTTAGTTACCGGAATACGCAACTTTACACTCGTTTGAATTAAGCAGTTATCCGTTTACGCAGAGGGGAAAATAAATAATAGGAAATAAATATAAATAAATAAAAATATATTTTAAAGAAAAAATGTAATGGCGTGAACAGGGTTTGAACTCACGACTCCATTGTGCAAAAGCGCATGCTTTATCCACTTGACCACGAATGCTATTTGAGAAATTTTCCTTTTGTCAGAATATTTACAATGGAGGTGATTTTTATATTTACACGTAATATTGGACTCGAATTAATTAAACAGTTATTTACTTGTACGGAGAGTTGAGAAGTATAGAAATATTACTCTATGATAACTAATTTAAGATAATTTAGGAAAAATGGAAAAATAAATAGTAAGAAATAAATTAAAAAAGGAAAAAATATATTTTAAGAAAATAATGTATTGGTTTGGACGAATTTTGAACACGTAACCTCTTACTTTGAAACCTCATTTTCTAAGCACTTGTTCTCAAAAGCTATTTGAGAAATTTTGCCATTGTTGTTGTATTTAGAATTGATGTCTTTTATTTGCTGGAACACGTAATATGGAACTCGATTTAATTAAGCAGTCATTTGCTTGCACAGAGAGGTAAGAAGTGTAGATATATTAGTGTTTGATAACTAATTTAAGATAATTCATGAGAAATGAAAAAGGAAATAGTAACAAATAAATATAAAGAAATAGAAAAAATATATTTTAAAGAAAAAATATTACTTCGGACAGGGTTTTAACGCGGAGCGTCTTACTCTGAAAACGGATGTTTTAAGCACTTTGCCATGAAAAAGCTCTAAGAAATGAAACCGTACTTATTGTACTTACAATAGAGATTTCTTAGTTACTTGAACACATAATATTGAACTGGATATAATTAACTAGTTATTCGCTTGCACATAGAGGTGAGAGGTGTATATATATTAATGTATAATAACTAATTTAGGAGAAATGGAAAAAGAAAAATACTAAGAAATAAAAATAAAGAAATAGAAAAATATATATTTTAAAGAAAAAGTATTGGTTTGGACGGGGTTTGAACATGGAAACTTTTACTCTGTAAGCTGATCTCCTAAGAACTTGATCACGAAAGCTATTTGAGAAATGTTTTCTCTGTCATTGTATTTACAATGGAGGTCATTTATTTACTGGAACACGTAATGTTGGACTCGATTTAATTAATCAGTTACTTGCTTGAACAGAGGGGTGAGAAGTGAAGATATATTAGTGTATGATAACTAATTGAAAATAATTTACGAGAATCGAAAGAGGAAATTGTTAGAAATATAAAAGAAATAGAGAAGACATTTTTAAAGAAAAAGTATTGGTTCGGACGGAGTTTTGAACACGGAACCTTTTACTATGAAAGTTAATGCTCTAAGTACATGGCCATGAAAGCGCACTAAGAAATTGAACCTTACTTGTTCTATTTACACTGGAGGTTTTGTATTTACTGGAACACAAAATATTGAAGTGGATATAATTAACTAGTTATTTGCTTGCACAGAGAGTTGAGTAGTGTAGATATATTATTGTATGATACCTAATTAAGATAATTTACGAGAAATAGAAAAAAGGAAACTAGTAAGAAATAAATGTAAAAGAAATAGAAAAAAATATTTTAAAAAAATATTGTCTCGAAAGGGGTTTGAACACAGAACCTTTTGTTTGAAAGTTGATGCTCTAAGCACTTGGCCACGAAAGCACACTAAGGCAAAGAAGCTTACTTACTGTATTTACATTGGATGTTTTTCCCTTTACTGGAACACATGATATTGAAACTAAGAAATGATATATTTTTATTCTCGGCACACCCTATTAACACAGCGTTTGCTATGACTTAGTATATAAGTTATAATAAAAACTATAGTTTGGGAATTGTATTAAAGTTTTTTATTGAATAAACTCAAAGTGTAGGAGAGATGAAAAGAAAATAATGCGAATGTGCTTTATGGAAATAGTTATTTAATGAGAAATTTGGAATTCATTATATCACAGGTTTAAAATTTAAAATTATATTTCAATGGTATAAAAGTATAAGTGAAAATTTTTGAATGATATATTTTTTTGTTCTCTATGTAAATGTGTTAATATACATTCTCTTGGTATTGGAAATAAAAATAGAAAATGGTTATTATTTAAAGTTTAGATATTCTATTTATAAGCGGGTATAATTTGTTAACTGACCTTCGTGGCCCAGTGGATAAGTCTTCTTCAGTGAAAGTTCGCGTGTTCGAGCCCCGATCAAGTCATTGGTTTAAAAATTTAATTTTATATGACGATATTTTATTTTTTTATTATAATTTTTTACATTTGTTTCTTAAGTTATCCAGAAAATAGTCTACCACAAAATCCTAAAACATACTTTAAAGACATTCGTCTACTAAAAGAAATATTAACTATTACAATAGAGGACAACTAATGGAGGCGGCCACTATTAACAGGAAATATTTTTTACATACTATTTATCTTTCCAGTGCAAATACTTTAAGATATTTCGATCTCTTCAAGTGATACATGACCTCGAAATATGTTAAGGTTTCACAGTGACAACTTAGTTTTCACTGACCGCATGCCATCTAGAACGAAATATAACATATATGATAAACGGTATAGTATCTATTAAAGGGAAATATATATCTCTCTCATTATCATCTGAACTTCTGTATAAACCTAAGAACACTTTATTTTCATTTGTGATTAAACTAGAGAACATTTTCCTAACTCGTCTTTGTAGCCTACTGGATACGACCTCGGCCTCTTAAGTAAAATATTGTAGATTTAAGTCCAGTTCAAGCGAATAATTTTTCTTTAACTATATTTTATATGGTCATATTTATTACTACTTCCTTTATACATTTTTCATAAATTATATCAATTTTTTCCTTAAAACTTTCTTTTCGATCAGTAAATTAAATTAGAAGTGAAAACTTATTAATGTATTTATTTGCACATTCTACTAACGCTTGATTTCATGAAAGCATGTGAGACTAGCTGTTGAATTTACAGTTTAGGTTGCATTACTTTGGCTTTGGGAGAAGACGTAAGATTCGACCTCTTTTAATTAGCTACTATGAAGGGCTGCTATTGATATATTGTTTAGTTAATTATTGCATATTTGTAGAATTTTATTTTGTGAGCACATATTTGTTTATGCACAGAGATGAAAAGCATAGCTACATTGATGCCTGCTTACTAATTTTGGATAATTTATGAAAGAAACATAAAATATATTTATTAATAACAATAAATATGAAGATATAAAATATATTTAAAATATATTGATTGGAACATATTACTTAAAAATTAGAAGTCTTTATCACTGGACCATGATGGTTGGAAATTATGCATTTCTCATTGTATTTATAGTATATGTTATCTTACTTGTATATTTAGGTGGAACATGTAATATTTTATCCGTTTTAATTAGCTACTTTTTAGGGCTAGTTTGTTTTAAATAATTGATTTGGTTTATGGTTTGTTTGGATTATTATAAATGCCTCTTTAGATAATTTCAGTGCATTTGAGAAATTTCATTTTATGAGTTAAACAACTATTTCCAAGAGAGTTGAGAAGGGTAGATATAGTACTATATGGTTACTAATTTAAGAAAATTTATGAAAAATGTATAAAAGAAACAATAATAAATATGACCATATAAAATTTATCTAATGAAATAGTACTCGCTAGAACGGGACTTGAACCTACAATCCTTTACTTAAGAGGCCGAGGTCGTATCCAGTGGACTACGTAGGCGAGTTAGGAAAATGTGCCCTAGTTTAATCATAAATGAAAATAAAGTGTACTTACACTTTATACAGAAGTTCACACACACACACACACAGAGAGAGAGAGAGAGAGAGAGAGAGAGAGAGAGTTTCCTTTTGATAGATACTATACCGTTTATCATATATATCATATTTCGTTTTAGACGGCATGTGGTCAGTGAAAACTAAATTATCACTGCAAAACCTTAACATATTTCGAGGTCATGTATCACTTGAGGAGATCGGAATATCTCTTAAAGTATGTGCACTGGAAAGAGAAATAGTATATAAAAATATTTTCTGTTAATGGTGACCGCCTCTGATTGTTGTCCTCTATTGTAATAGAAAACATTAGTTTTAGGAGACGAATGTCTTTAAAGTATGTTATAAGATTGCGTGGTAGACTATTTTTAAGATAACTTGAGAAACAAATGTAAAAAAGTAATTATAATAATAAAAATAAAACACTACCATAAACAATTATATTTGAAAGAAAAAAACAATGACTTGACCTGGACTTGAACTCGCGACCTTTCGCTGAGGAAGTCGAGGTCTAATCCACTCGGCCACGAAGGTCAGTTAACAAATTATACTTCAGGCATTGAATCTACAGCATTCCTTTGCATTTAGGTGGAATCTCTTCTTTAAATTTCTGGTAAAGGACTAATAACTATTTTCTTGCTACAGTAAAATATGAAGAAGCCTGTTATTTACTTTAAAGTTTAGCCCTTCTATTTAAATCCGATTAAGTATATACGGTTTTATCTTCTTTCTTTTATTTACATGCATAACACCAGTTTGAAAAAATACTTTTTATGTTAATATTTTAGAAGAGCAGGGTAAATGGATTTATTTATATCTATGGATTTATATTTATTATGAGCAGGAAGGCAGAATTTATCAAGTGACCTTTCTGAATGATTGGTTTAGGTTTTGAGTTGTTCAGTGAGAGGTTGCGTGTTCAAACCCCGTTCAAGATAATACTTTTTTCTTTAAAATATATTTTTATATGTGGATAATTATTATTATTAATTAAATTTCCTTTCGTCGTGAATTATCTTAAATTAGTGACCGTGTGGTAGTATATCTTTACTTACAACTTCATGTCTCGTCTTTATTTTTATATGACTTCAATATTTATTTTTCTATACAGTGTTCAGGATTAAAAATGGAAAGCGCTAGTTAGAAAATAGGCTGAATACAATATTTCAATGTTCTTATATGAATTCAAGGAGAGTACCTAGTTGAAACGTTAGTTTATTTTTCAATATTACAAGTTCCACCTAAATAAAAAGTAACATAACGTACACTGTAAATGCAAAAACTTGAAAATAACATGCTTGAGGAAACATCTCTTAGAATATTCATTGCTGGGTGAAAGACAGAAGCTTCTGAATACGAAGCCAGCTTTATAATAGGTGAGCTACAGTCTTTGGGTACTACATTAGCATATAATTAATACATTTCTTAATATAGAGTTTAAATAAAATGTTGAACAGACTGATCTTATACATGAATATGAATATTATTGTTTTAAGTAAAATGAATCTCGATTTAATACTTTACTTAACATCATGTTTAATTTTAAAACGTATTCAAATAAGGACTTCACACCGTTACGACATCTGTGTGAAGAAAATTGAGAATATTTATATATATTTGTTCTACATTTTCTTTTATTCCTCATTCTCCTATGACTGTTGTTTAGAAAAATCATTATTTCTTTCTGATAGGGAGAATGGTGAATATTTAAAATATCCTTTCTGTAATAGACTTAAATGTCTGAACATTATATACCGAAAGCGTGTGCTTTATAATAAAATTAATAGAATTAGTATCCTTCCGCCATGGTGACAAGGAAAATCACTCGCATAATGTATATCACTTCTCTCGTGAGTAGAATTCCTGCGTCACTCTTTCCTTTACCCTGAAGAGGTTCTTGTACTGATATCACTTATTTTCTTAGGTTGTCAATTTAAAACGTGTATAGTCTTCACGAAAACGATAAAAAAAAGGAATCGCATGGAGGAATTGTCTTGTTAGCTAGACGTAACCTATACATAACCTGGTAATATGTTAAGGTTTAACAGTAAAAACTTAATTTTTGCTGCCCGCATGTTGTCTAAAGATGAAATATAATACATATGATAAACGGTATATAATGTTCAGACATTTAAGTCTATTACAGAAAGAATATTTTAAATATTCACCACTCTCCGTATCAGAAAGAAAGAATAAATGTTTCTAAACAGCAGTCAAAGGAGAATGAGGAAAAAAAAAAGTAGAACGAGTGCCTGAACATTCCATCTGAGAAATGTAAGATATACGTGACATAGCTTTAATGTCCTTCAGTGGTTACGTGAGCTTCTGGAAGGCTAACGTTTTAAATGTAAGCTAACTTCCGCCAAATTGTTCCTGTGAAAGTATAGTATGATACATTCTAAAGTATATGTTCATTCGATAAAAATTAAAAATGATGCAATGTATTAAATCGAGATTCATTTTACTTAAAACAAAAATATTCATGTATAAGATATGTCTGTTTTAAATTTTCTTTAAACTCTGTATTAAGAAATGTATTAATTATATCCTAATGTAATGTACAAATCCTGTAGCTCACCTATTATAAAGCTGGCTTCGTATTCAGCAGCTTCTGTCTTTCATCCAGCAATGAATATTCTAATAGATCTTTCCACATACATGTTATTTTCAAGTTTTTGCATTTACAGTGTACGTTATGTTACTTTTTATTTAGTTGGAACTTGTAATATTGAAACATAAACCAACGTTTCAACTAGGTACTCTCCTTGAATTCATATAAGAACATTGAAATATTGTATTCAACCTATTTTCTAACTAGCACTTTCCATTTTTAATTCTTAACAGTGTATAGAAAAATTAATATTCAAGTCATGTAATAATAAAGACGAAACATGAAGTTGTAAGTAAAGATATACTACCACACGGTTACTAATTTTTGATAATTCACGACGAAAGGAAATTTAATTAATAATAATAATTATCCACATATAAAAATATATTTTAAAGAAGAAAGTATTATCTTGAACGGGGTTTGAACACGCAACCTCTCACTGAACAACTCAAAACCTAAACCAATCATTCAGAAAGGTTACTTGATAAATTCTGCCTTCCTGCTCATAATAAATATAAATCCATAGATATAAATAAATCCATTTACCCTGCTCTTCTAAAATATTAACATAAAAAGTATTTTTTCAAACTGGTGTTATGCATGTAAATAAAAGAAAGAAGATAAAACCGTATATACTTAATCGGATTTAAATAGAAGGGCTAAACTTTAAAGTAAATAACAGGCTTCTTCATATTTTACTGTAGCAAGAAAATAGTTGTTAGTCCTTTTCCAGAAATTTAAAGAAGAGATAACAGGCTTCTTCATATTTTACTGTAGCAAGAAAATAGTTATTAGTTCTTTTCCAGAAATTTAAAGAAGAGATTCCACCTAAATGCAAAGGAATACGGCTTCCACTCTAGATTCAATGCCTGATGTATAATTTGTTAACTAACCTTCGTAGCCGAGTGGATAAGACCTCGACTTCCTCAGCAAAAGGTCGCCAGTTCGAGTCCAGGTCAAGTCATTGTTTTTTCTTTCAAATATAATTTTATATGGCAATATTTTATTTTTATTATTATAATTACTTTTTCACATTTGTTTCTTAAGTTATCTTAAAAATAGTCTACCACGTAATCCTATAACATACTTTAAAGACATTCGTTTCCTAAAACTAATGTTTTCTATTACAATAGAGGACAACTAACAGAGGCGGTCACTATTAACAGGAAATATTTTTTTACATACTATTTATCTTTCCAGTGCACATACTTTAACATATTTCGATCTTTTCAAGTGATACGTGATACCGAAATATGTTAAGGTTTTGCAGTGATAATTTAGTCTTCAGTCACCGCATGTCGTCTAAAACGAAATATGATATATATGATAAACAGTATAGTATCTATCAAGAGGAAACTCTCTCTCTCTTTCTCATGTGAACTTCTGTATAAACGTAAGTACATTTGATTTTCATTTACGATTAAACTAGGGAACATTTTCCTAACTCGTCTTCGTAGTCCACTGGATATGACCTCGGCCTCTTAGGTAAACGATTTTAGGTTCAAGTCTCGTTCAAGCGAATACTTTTTCATTAACTAAATTTTGTATTGTCACATTTATTACTGTTTCCTTTATACATTTTTCATAAGTTATCTTAAATTAGTAACCATATAGTACTATATCTACCCTTCTCAACTCTCTGTGAAATAGTTGAGGCATCCATAACACCACACAATTATTTCCTTATAATTGCTGATGATTCCAACTGTGTTCTTCGACCTGAAGATCAGTACCCAGTGTTTAACACTAGCCCTACCTTAAAAGAACTTATGCAAGGCTTCCATTGACAAGATAGTTGGTTGTCTACTAATCAACGACGTACTGAATATACTTACGTTAAACATAACTGTGCCTCCAGAATAGACCGAATTTATGTGTCTCCGTTACTCACTCCACACATTTCGAACATTGAAATAATCCCCACAATATTTTCAGATCATTATGCTCATCTAATCTCGCTCAGGTTGCCAGATATCACAGTTCAACGTGGGCGGGATGTTGGCACATAAACACTTCACTCCTGGCAGATACAGGGTTTTGTGAATCGTTTGTAGAAAAGTGGAATTACTGGATACGTCAAAACCGATATTTCCGCCATATCTCTGATTGGTGGTTTCAGTACCTGAAACAACGTGTAGCTAGCTTTTGCCGTTGGTACTCTGCAGAAAGGCAACGCGATCAACATAACCTTTACAACTTTTATTACTGCTGTTTGGAAGATGCTAAGCGTGCTGTTGCTGTTGATCCTGCAGCATTAGCTAAACTGAAACAATACAAAGCTAAACTACTGAGTCTTAACAGATAGCGGATGGACGGAGTTAAAATTAGAAGCAAATCTCGCCTAACCGACCCAGATGAAGATCCGTCACTTTATCACGTTTTACAAGAGTATAAGTGAGGTACGTACTCGGAAATACGATGATCGTATTAAAGACACAGAGGAACGAACTCATAATGCTTTGGCAGGAATTAAACAAACATTTTACTCCTATTACTCTAGCATGTGTAGAGAGTCAGAAGCTATTCATTATCCAGATGCGCTCAGAACACAGCTTCCACGTGTTATAGATGTAAATGATGCTAATGCCCTAGAGATTGCCTTCACTAAGGATGAAGTGAAACAGGCAGTAATGACCGCATCCCGTGGTAAGTCACCCGGCATTGTTGGCCTGCCAGCAGAATTTTCAAAATTTTTCCTCCCTAATAGGAGATACATTGACTGGATTTGTTAATTAACATTTCCCCCGTGATCCATAAAGAACGCACAAATCACCTGGTGTAACAGTTTTCCTCCTGAAGCAAGCTAATCCCACAACGGTAAACCACTACAGGCCTATTATGCTGTTAAATTTTGACTATAAAATCCTCTCGCGTTGTTTAAATAACAGGTTATTTGTATACATAGATCAACTCGTTGGACCTCATCAATATGCTTGCATAGCAAATAAAATAATTTATAACATTTTGCAGTCTGTGCGAGATGACATTGCTACTTTCGGCGAATCTACCTCTTCCAGTGAAATCTTGTCCATCAAGCATTCGACAGGATCAATCATGGTTATCTGTGGCAATTATTGTCCACTCTTGGTGTAGATCTATTTATTATATGGATTCGTGTACTATATGATAATGCCCAAAATAAACTGAAAATAAATGGTTTTCTAACAGAGCCTGTGAGCATCTCGAGGATTATGCGCCACGAATGTCCACTCAGTATGAGTCTGTTTACGATCACTTTGAACCCTCTTCTTCATGCTATACATAACCGTATTAGTGGTCTGTCTATTCATGGTCATATCTTAAGAGTGTGCAGTTACGCTGAAGATGTGACAGCGTTTCTCCGTAATCAGACTGACTTGTGCACCCTCCAGTCTTTTCTTCAAGAATAAACTGCATAATCAGGCTCTCAAGTTAACGCAGCAAAGACTAAACTTTTACTACTTGGTACAACAGCGATCCCTCAGTATCAAGACCTAGTTAATGTGGTCAACAAACTGAAACTTTTAGGAATTACCTTCACCGATAGTATTGACGAAACAGTAAAACTCAACTACAACAACTTAGTGAACAGCATCGGGCAAGTGCTCCAACTTCATCGGTCACGCAATGTGTGCATATTATCACGTGTGTATTTTGTGAATACCTACGCTCTTTCCAAACTATTATATATATGCCAGGTTCTTCCAATGCCGTCTTCAATTGTCTCAAAAATCACGAGCGTAGGAAACTGGTTTCTATGCCAAAGACAGGTGTTTCGTGTCAAATATCCATTTACCTGTTTTCCTCTTAAAGCAGGTGGCTTAGGTCTTGTACATGTCGGAGCATTGTTTATGTTCAGGGGATTTCAATCTAGTAGAAACAGTGATGAAACATTGAGTGATAGCTTCTTCTATCAATAGTACTGAGTCTGTATTTCCTGTTAATATTCGTGCTATCACTCAGATTTATTGGACTTATAGTGATGTAATTTGTTCTTATTTGCATCTGTCGAAGAATCAAGATATAGAATTTCCAACTTGTGTGAAATCAATGTATTTGGTTTGAACTTCAGCGGCTTGATATCGCAATTTCCCGAGTGCAACAGAAAAATCCTAACATTAATTGGGCAAAAATATGGAACAACGTTTCTGCGTCCCAGTTGCTACGACCTGTCCAGTCCATTTGGTACTCAGTTGTAAATGACATTGTTGACACAAAAGCAAAACGACACCACTTGAAATTTTCCGATAGAGCTCATTGTGTAAAATGTGGAAAAGTTGATGATTAAGTACATCGTTTAACTAATTGCGAAGAAACGATACAAGTATGGTTAAAGTTCAAGATTATGATAAGAAAAATTTGTAGAAGAGCACCAAACAATGTAACCAGTGACATCTTATCACCAAAGTTTAACTTGTATCCGCGCACAAAACATAACTCCATCGTTTGGTTGGCAGCAAATACTGTAGATTATGTTTTTACAACTAACGCTAGTCGTAAACAGGACTATAAAGATATCTTGTGCACCAGATACAGGCAATTTCCACCTCCAAAGAGAAAATACATGTTTGCAAATTTTGTAGAAAATGTTTTATTGCAAGAAGTATTGTAATTCCTTTAATCTGTTTGTGAACCCTTTAAAATGTTTCTTACAGAATGCAAGTGTTACATTAGATCATATTGCATTATATTCGACCTCTATTTCATAGCTGGCTGCACAATTTTTTAATTGTATTTTTATTATCAATGTACTTGAATTATTTCTTCGTTCAATTAATTATTATCTATATATTCCTTTTACATGTTCAAATATTCTGTATTTTCTTTATGTTATTTAACATTAGCAATGTGACTTCGCGCACTTTGCAGTATTGTCCTGGTGTACATTAGTTAATCTGCACTTCAAAAATGTAAAATTAGTTGATATGAAAATAAAGCTAGTTATAAAAAAAGTGGATAAAGCATGCGCTTTTGCACAATGGGGTCGTGAGTTCAAACCCCGTTCACGCCATTACATTTTTTCTTTAAAATATATTTTTATTTATTTATATTTATTTCCTATTATTTATTTTCCTCTCTGCGTAAACGAATAACTGCTTAATTAAAACGAGTGTAAAGTTGCGTATTCCGGTAACTAAAAGACCTCCACTCTTAGAATATAAGGAGGAAGGTTTAAGTTAGTAAGGAACTTCGTGATAGATTGCTTAAAACGTTGATTTCTTAAGCGTAAGGTCACGGGATCACACCCTGTTTAGATCATTACTTTTTTCCTTTAAAGTATACAACTAGTTCCAAGTTCGAACCCCGTTCTGACCATTACTTTTAAAATATTTTTATATTTTCATATTTATTATTATTAATAATTACACGGATATTAAAAACATTAATATCTCGCATATTTAAGTGATTCCTTTCTACTGAAAAACAAAATATTCCAATTTTCAAAAATGAAAGTTCACTCCAACTTTCTTTACTTTTAAAGCCATTCGTAAAACAGAATATGGTAATGAACTCTCTAAAGAACTATCTCATTTAAATTTAGCTATTATTTTCACACAAAATATTTCAAACAATACAGCCTCAAGGCAAGGCGACACTAAGAAGAAACAGAAATGTGTATTTAGGTCAGGTCATTCACACTTTCAAGTATCAATATCAGATAATAATTCCTCTGCAGCCGGAAGGAAAAGAAAATTTTCCGTGTTTTAGTTTCACTTGTATGTCGAAGGCGAAAACATCTCCAGTGAAGAACAATAATTCAGGTATTGTTTTAACTTATAATTTTAATAAGAAATAATAAAGAATAATCCAACACCTTTACTGTTTACTCGTATTCAAGTCCTTAAGGCGATTTTAACTATTTCCTTCATTTCAATTACTAATTCTAACAGGATATTCACTATTAAGGTGTAAAGTCAAAGTTTAGATGTCTACCTATTTTTATTTATTTAACGTTCAATAATGCTTAAAATAAAGTCCCTAAGATAATTTTAACTATTTCCTTCATTTCGACCATGGATTTTAGCAGAATTTTCAATTTTAGGAGTGTAAAGTCAAAATTCGGAGGATGATTGAACCAGGGATTCTACCAGGATTTTCAATTTCCAGGGCGTAAAGTCAAAATTTGGATGACGACCTGTTTATTAATTATTTAACGTTAAATAATGATTAAAAGAAAGTCCACCTGTTCATCAGTTTATACTGTTTGAGCATCTAAGGTTCAGACCAAGATATGATAAAAAAATATGCAAAAGTTTGAAAAAACATGGTCTTCATTTTTTTAATTTAAAAAAAAAATATGTTTAAAAAAGCGTACAATGAGGCGCCCTAGCCGTCACCTTCTCAAATTATTTCCGGCCTAAGCCTTAAATATCTAAAAGCCCTCAAAATTTATTTCACAATGGCTCAATTCATAGGGTGCCCGCCTCTGGCGCTCAAAAAGTCATGATTTATTTTCCAACAGCCAACCATAGTCACTAAAGTTTTTCCAAGGTTTTTCCTCTGTCACACGAGTTAAATGCCAGTCTTCAACATAAACCCTAGCCATCAACTTCACGAATTCATTTTTCCTACCGTATCCCGAGAATTTTCCATTTTTTTTCCTCAGTGACACCTGGTAAATGCCAGCCTTCAACATAAACCATAGCCGTCATCTTCCCAATTTTCCCCCTAACCTATCCCGGTCTGAGCCTTAGATGCCTAAGGGCTTTCAAAATTCATTTCACGAATTAGTCACACCATTCAAATGCCGGAATGCTACCTTCTACATAGGCCCTACCGGTCACTTCCTAAATTCATTTTCCCCACCCTATCCCTGCCTGAGCCTTAAATGGCTAACGGCCTTCAAAATTTATTCACAAAACAGTAAAAAAAAACATTCTCTCTTCTTCCCACAACAATAGAAAGTTAATCACGAGACCACTGCCACAGCCTTAAGCAATAGTTGTACTCTCTCATCAAGCTTAAGCGACAGTCATCTTAAGGGCATTCACACTCTACTCAGTAACACATCCTTAAGACTCGTTCACACTAACGTCATCAACCTCGGTCAGTGACACAACCTTAAGCCTCGTTCATACTAATGTCATCAACCTCAGTCAGTGACACAGTCTTAAGCCTCGTTCACACTTATGTCATCAACCTCAGTCAGTGACACAGTCTTAAGCCTCGTTCACACTTATGTCATCATACTCGATCACGGCTCTCTCTCTCTCCCTCCTGCCTCGTCATGACACCCATTTTTAATTTCAATTGTATTTCGGGAACAATGTCATCATTCCTAATTTCCTTTTGTCGTACGTTATTTTTCAATTAGCACTTATTTCCAGCGATGGATTGCAAAATGTATTTCCCTTCCGCAACCTACATTCATAAGAGGTCATTTCCCTTGCACATTAATACAAAAATATGATCAGATGCCTCGATCTTAAGAAATAGTCTATCAGAACATTCCAAGAGCATGTTACTATAATCACTAGATCGAAGATAAGATGCTTTCCTTAGATTTCAACGATAATTTCCAAAGACCTCAAAATAGATTCAGAAAAGGTCATCACCACCCTTCACAGTAGTCAGAATAGCTTTCTTTTCCTCATACCACGAACATGTTACTATAATCACTATATCTAGAATAACATGGTTTCTCATATCATTATCAGAATCATACATTAGCAGACAAACATACATGTGGAATTTATTCAAAGCTTCTACATAGTTTTTTCAAATATTTGTCTGCGTAAAAGCGAATGACCTATCCCCAAAAGTAGGTTACATATCTTTCTTCAGTATAGCTCAAGATTCCAACAGAGGAACGTGTAAAAAGTCTCTCTTCTTCCCGAAAGAATAAAAGTAAACCATGACCCCCACAGCCTTAAGCAATAGTCATACTACATCATCAAACTTATGGCTCAGTCACACTCTCCTCAGTGACATAGCCTTAATTCTCAGTCACACGTTATCAAAAACTCGGTCACGATCTCTCGTGTCATCAACCTCTTCACCATGACACACACAGCCCCAAGCCATGTATCTAAGCCTCCTTCTGTAACACTTTTCCTAACACGTCATAAAATAAACCTTATACTTGGGACCATTACTCTCTCGAAAAATCCATACATACGTCACAAAAGTCCTTCAGCAAGACAAGAAATAAAACCTAGGGATCATTACTCTCTCGAGAAAATCCACAGATCCGCATGCATTTACTATTTAATGCTGTTTCCTGAAGTACTCCTAAGCTAACATGCATGAAATTACTCAGGAGTTCACCAATTTTAACATTTTGTTGTCTATTTTGTAACTCTGAAACCACTTCAGTGATATTCCTCGTATTTCCCCATAATTTTTAAGTTTTTGCATTAGAATTTTATGAGATAATGTAGTAAAAGCCTTGGCCAAATCTATTAATATTGTAATTACCTTTTCACTTACGTCTAAACTTCTACAAATTGTTTCAGTTAGTATCTGAAGTGCTCATTCCTGTTCTTAACCATGTTGATTACTTCAAAAGTACTTAAGTTCTTCAAAATAGTACTTCAAAAGTACTATTTCGTGTAGAAGTGCAACCAGCCTTTTTAATGCATTTTTCTAAGAATGTAGAGCAGTTACTTAACAAAGTAGAGCAGTTACTTAACAAAGCAATTGATCTATAGTTATTGACATCACCTTTTGAACCTTTCTTATGTATGGGTTTTGTTATTGGACATTTAAAAGCATCAGGATATACACCCGTTTCTAAAGACAAATTAAATTGCATAATGGTTCAGCAGCGATGGTTTTGCACATTTTAATATATCTGCTGTGATTCTGTTAATACCAGGTGAGATATTAGACTTTAAATTATTAATAAAGGATTCAAGTTTATACGTAGTAATAGGTGTAAAAACAGTATGTTGGGATTTTTAGCTGATATGTTTGTTATCGTACTTTAGTAGTTATTCCAAGATCATCAACTATTTATTCTCCAACGTTAATAAAATGTTTATTCAAGGTATAGCAATTAGTTGAGGATTTTCGTTAACAGTTAACAATCCTTCATTTGTAATAAGTTCTCTTATTTCTGTATCGACTATATTATTGTGGTCCGTAATATCTGAATAACTTTCCACAATTTCCGTGTATTATTCTTACAGTCCAATATTTTCTTTCTATAATATTCTGTTATGACCTCTTCTATCAAACTGGTTAATTTATTGCGGCAACTTGTATAATATTCCTTTCAATCTGCATTATTTTTCTGCTTTAATACTAAGTTTAATTTCTTTCTTTCACGTATGAAAGTGATAAGTCCTTTTGTGATCCATGGCCTATGTTAGCTTATTTATACTATTCTCTATCATTTTAATAAAGTTATTTCTTACTGTATTTACACATTGACTTTCTATAACATCATTCCAGTTTATTTGCTCTAATTCTTTTCTTAACATAACATATTCTACAAAAGTTTTACAATTTTGCTTAAAAGCGTTTCTTCTGCCACCATGCGAAAATTTAAAATAGTTACATTTTTGTCAGTGATATTTGTGACCTTTTTTCTCAAATTCATCATGGACGTTCATAGCCAGTGATATATGTGACCTTAGTATTCTTGGTTTCGACATCCTGGACTTGAACCAGTACCCTAAAACAATTGACAAACCAGGAGTGAACGTATCTCCTCGACTACACTTGACTTTTTTACTTTAATCGAAAACTTACAACCATGGATTGCACGTTTCAGTTTCCAAAAATCAACGGAACGATTCGATATTTCTTGTTGCTCGTCATTAATGTGACGCCAGTGCGTTTGGAACCCGGCTAGTTTAAGGAACGTCTCGATAACCGTTTACATGTACTAAGAGCCTGATTAAGTATCGATACACAGTCAGGTCACTCAAGAAGTTCCCCTACGTACATTTGGCGTGTATCTCACTTATTTGTATCACTAGCTTCTTCAGATCAGTTTATTGGTTTTGGAGCATTTCTGTAGTATTCACTTATTTACACTCTTCACACTTCCACTGCTCTTTACGCGAACCAAGTTTCCTAAAATTTTGGACATTTTTAGGTGTGTACACTGACCATGGTAGTAGCTTTCACAGCCATCTGAACAATATATCGGCTCCTTTGGATTTTGTGACGAAATTTCTTTCTTGCAAGAACATATAAATCTTCCATGCTGAACAAGACACACACAACAACAATGCGCAAGTATTACAAGAGGGACAGCAACAAACATCTTACTCGTAAGACTGCTGAATTGAGAATCATCATGTCTGTGGAATGATGTTTTTTAGCGAACACTCTTTCAGTGAGAGGGATGAAGCTAGAACACTACGTGCTATGCCCATATTCGGCTAGTGGAGCGTTGACAATCCCTGAAAATGTCATTTAGTACGATGACAGATGGAATCAAACTTGTCTGCCTCCATAATGCGGATATAAAGTCCATGAGCGTACACTGTTAAAAATGACTTTCTCAGAAATGAATAAATTTTCCTACTCAAAATAAATCGAGTAAATTTTACTTGAAAGTGAGAAAAAATAAATTTGAGAATGATAATTCTCAAATACGAGCTAAGGCATACTTTTCAAATTTGAGCTGATGCTATTATTCAAACTGTGTGTCTCTGGAAAGGTAATATTATAATCCTGGTAGATAATTAATTGAAATCTGTATACATAGATTATTATCTGACCAGCGTTGTTAGAGAATATTGTAAAAAAGTGCAATGATCTCAAACATACAACAAGAACTAAATTCTCTGACGGACAGTCCAATCTGTATAACTGTGACTGCATGTGATATTCATACGCGGGTGTAATCGCGGCAAAAACAAAACATACTGTCGGGAATTAAGTTTAGCTCTTCTGCTTCCTAATTTTTATTTTACGTAAGATTATAAAGTGTGTTTACTTACTGTGGTAGTAATAAACTCCTAATAAAGGTGAATGCGTTTCACAACATACAGTCGCCTGTTGCATTTCCCGCTTGTGTCAATAGATGTCTCTGCCTTTAATGGTGTAAAGTTGAAGTGAATAACTTTTTTGTATTATGCTAAATTGTTGTTTGTTGTGTTGTATTATTGACACATGATTTAAATATGTTTAATAATGATTCGTTATACATATTAAAGCGATTGTACAAACACAATGGAGTATTGTAAAGTAATATGTACCTCAGATTCATATATACATCAGGAATGTAAATAGTGTATGCAGGGTACAGCATGTACATTCTATCACATCTTATCTGGGAAAACCACTGTTGCCATGCAGTTTGAGTACCAGTTTCTTTAACATTCAGTTTTGTGGAGGACTTGATGTGTTTAATACAGGCCGACATCACCAAGAGGACGTATTGCTGCCTCTTAAGGGAGCCACAGTGGTTATTATCATTCACCATTCTGTTGGTTCTAATATTCATCGCGCGGCCTATGGCCTTCATTGCTTCCCACAGTTAACAGACATGTCAGACAAACAACGCATAGGACGTCACAATCTTCCACCGACAGTTCCAGGTCCGCCTGCATATGTAGATCCTACTCATTATTCATTAGACGCCATACCAAAACAGAATCGGAACATAGACCAAAATCTATCATCCTCAGACAGCAAATCAAGACGAACAACATCAGCATCACCACCGCCAAAGAAGACTCATACGATTAGCGACTCAGAATCCGATGAATTCATGGACATCATTGACCAAACTGAGCCAGCGAACGCTCATCAGACAACTTCCACTTCCTACTCATTTCTGCTAACCGGATATGATTCAAAATTTCAAACTAGAAAGATGCTACTAAATCAATTTCTAAAATATGTTTCTCGTCAAGCTATCTCAAGACTCATATCAACTAGAAACGGCATCATTGTACAATCTTCTGACCAACAACTCTCAACAAAAATCCGTAACAAACACAGCTTTCAGATCTTTAGTCAAACTGCAAAACTTACTCGCCTAGAGAATAAACCACTGAAACATCCACCACCCCCACGACGAACACCCATGCTATCTGTTGTGATCCGTGGTGTGGATCCGACGATAACTGACGAGGAGGCAGAAAAATCTACAAACTGAGGGTTACATACTCACTAAATGTTTACGAATCAAAACAAAGGCAGGCACTGCAAGTTACATGATTCGAGTACTCACAAACAGGAGACAATCAGCTAACTACTTACTAACCACAGGCGCATACATCTACAAAAGACGTTACAGAGTTGAACCATCTCACTCTCCGCTTCCATTATCTGTCCGTTGTGAACGCTGCCATATCTACAATTCACACAATGCTTCTGTCTGTCCCAACCCAAACCAGCCTGTTCCTACTGTACTGGACCACATAACACCAAGGACTGTAGTAATCTTCAACAACCTCCCAAATGGAACACCTGTGGAGAAAAGCACCCTACTTTCAGTTACAAATGTAAAGGTCGCCCAGAACCAAACCCTGCTAACCATGGACTTGTTGTACCTATCCGTCTTCCCGAAAACAAACCTCCGACTACACCCGTTACATCTATGTCAAACCCATCACAGTTGTCAGTTCCTGACTTTCATCACTGTTGCACTCCAAGACCTCTACCCCTTCCAACGTCCAGACGTACTACAACACCTACAGTTCGCCGCCCATACTGTTCTCCATACTAACCTCTTCGCCACCTATTCTGGTTCATATCAACCAATTGGAAACTGAAGTTTGAACTTGGCATTGACCGCTCATCACTTATCGTTCATTCACCAAAATTTTCAGCACAGTGTTTTCATCAGTGTACTAAGAGAGCCACAACTGTCTTAACATTTAGCCCAGAGTAGCACCTGGGTGAGAAGATTATCATGCATATGTCCGTCTTAAATGTCTGTGATCTTGTAATACACATCAAGCTCATTTCCTCACCCTACCATTTCTGATTTTATAACCTTAAATAATGATTATAAGCAAAGCTTATAATGTCATGATTATTAAAATAAAGGATAATAACATTTTGTTAAATCTCCTAGACCTCCTTACCTTCCTAAACTACTCCTTTCACGTTACTCCTCTTACCGGAAATAAAGGGCGTAACCCTTTGAAGGGTGCTAGTCTCCTGAAGGTGCTAGCTAAAGAAATACAGCATGTACAGGGTGATATTTATACTTATCCTCTGTTAAAAAAATATTTTTTATTTTTGCCGCCTGCGTTTATCTTTAGTTAGACGTAGTGGAAGGCTTTTCTGTGGTGGCAGAAAGGAGCTGAGAAAGCACTGATGCGATCACAGATAAGGTTCTCTACTGTTTGTTATAGGTGTAATCCCACTACAGTTTAGAATTGAGGCAATTTTGAATACATATTTTCTCATCTCCAATCGCTCTCAACGTCATTTTGAGTAAATTCCTTCTCAGAATGTGAATGTGTTTCTCTCAATTTCGAATAAATATGTTCAAATTTTTTTAGCTCTCATAAGGATTTTGAGTGATTACTCTCTCATAAGGATTTTGAGCGATAACTCTCTCAAAACTTTGAAACAAATGTTCTCAATTTTGACTAGCTATTTTCTCATTTTCGTAGCTCCGGAGCTATCTTTTGAATCATTACGTTCTCAACATTTTAAGCACATGCTTCGTCACTTTTGAATATATTTTTATTTCTGAAAAATAGTCACAACTTTTCTAATTTTTGAGCCGAAATTTAAACTCATTTTCGAGTAGTTTTACCTCATGTTTGAGACTATTTTTCTCATGTTTTGAGCACCATTATGTGTTCAAAATTTAGTCGGAGCCAGATTGAGCCCAAAATTTTATCAAATTCGAGATTTTTTTTTTGGCTTTTGAATAAACCGTTTTGAAAGTGTAGTCACAGGATTATGGAAGCTGGAAATGTCTTATTTCTTGCTATTCTACAAAGTAGATTAATACTCAACCACTTACTTCATGTTATTAATTTCCATTAAAGCAGCCCTATCCAATCTCAACGGGATCAAAGAAAAAGTTAGTTTCAGAATATTACAAATTACAATATTTGTTACGATAGAGAATGCCAAAATTGTCATGAATCACTGAAGTTTCAAGAATTAGAATTTCGACGCATTCTATTTTGTCTCGTTTGAAACATAAAATGTTTCTTCTGTTTTGTATACTTAAATTTCGTGTCATGAGTCGCAACTCCCATTTAAAAAATTGTATTTTATTCCCTGTAAGTCCCGAAAGATTGGCATTGCTTTTGTGATGCCTAGTGGGTGTTGTTATTGTTATAATTTAATATTAATAATAATGATGGTAATAATAATAACAATAATAATAATAATATAGCTTGAAAGATGTGGTAACATTTTATGCACTACCTAAAGTCAGATCACGAGCCGCCACAGGTTGCTGCCATTATAGTTTCGGTTACTGGGCTAAGAAAACTTCCATGAAGGATCACATAAAGAAGTTACGCTGTTTATAATTTATTTAATAATACAGTTATTGAAACAGGTTGGCAACAGTGACAAATGCTATGCTTAGGAATGGGAAATCTGCCAGTATGTTGCTATTATGTCAAATAACATTTATGCCAAGTTTGGTGCAGGCTCGACGTTGGTCTACCGGCATTTAAAATGCTAAACTCGCTGAAAATTTGGAGACTTGCAATTAAAATATTGCAGAACGTTTATTTTGCTATATGGGTAGGTGATTTTTTTCAGAGGTCTCAATGTCATTGCTCTTATAATATACATTTTACCACAAACGCGCAATGCTCAACATTACACTACTTCACGATAACTTTATTGCAAGATGTCTCTTGCACGATTTGATATGTTGCGCAGCGCCATCATGGTGTAGCGAGCTGCAGCGCTCCAAAGTCACAAATTCAGTATATCGCTCAGGGTTTGAAACTATATCAAACAGTCAAATTGTGAAACTACTTTACTTAAGTAGAACTGAACTAGAAATATTGTAACAAAACGTATTTCGGGCGCAATTTGTAAAATGTCGAGGATCCCGTGACAACGCTTCAAGGTTGCAAATTCAGTAAATTA
Source organism: Lepisma saccharinum (assembly GCA_022664845.1). NCBI lineage: Eukaryota > Metazoa > Arthropoda > Insecta > Zygentoma > Lepismatidae > Lepisma > Lepisma saccharinum. The sequence goes on along the minus strand of JAGDQP010014108.1, from coordinate 19,062 downwards.
CTCAGTACATGAAACTGAGTTTTGAGATTGATGGGAGATCATGAGAAGAAACATTTGAAGTGGCTTAAAATGAACTAAAAATCCCTTATTTAAATGCTAACTTACTTATTCTGAACACTCATAAACTAAATAAATATCTTTCTGGCATACACTTGCTGCACTACATATGAATAAAGAACTAATGCTATATAATTGCTGTGCAATTGTCTTTGTAACTTTAACCCTCGTTAGAGAAGAAAGTGAAAACTATCTAGGACTTTTAATTGACAATTATCTAAAATAGAATTTATATATATATTGCGAATGAGGAATATATTAAAAAAATCTTATAGATTTTTCTTCTTAGTGAAATTCTTGATATCAAATAATTACGTATGGTGTACTTTGCCTTCACACAGAGTATATTAAAATAATGTATACTAAGTTGAGGCCTGAGCTTTACATGTCTTAAAACCAAAAATAAAATTCAAAATTCAATTTCGTTAAGTTGGAGTGCAACAAAATCTCTTGTAATCCAAGAAAACAATATTTTGACTATGTTTGAACAGAAAATGTGATTGCGATGTTAATAATTTATATGTTACATTTGATATACCATCAATCAACAAATTACACATAAGAATCTATTTTTGTATATAAGAGCAAAAGAAACATAATTGAATAAGGTATGGCATGAGTATGAAAGCAGAGGTATTAGAAATGAGAATTTAGAAACGATCAGAACTAACGAAGCATCAACACATTTCCAAATTTATGTTCTTGTACGAAAAAGTTACAACAAAACATCTGTATATATTAGAAAAGAAAAACAATTAAATCGGTTTAAAATACTTGTTTTGTGTTTGGTAGAAAGTGTAAGTGGCAATGATGTAGAAGCAACATTATGTATGGGTAACCAGACAACAGCAAACAAATTATCATTCAAGAATAAGAGTAAGTAGTCATAATCGTGAAGCAATCGGAAAAGGGTGGATTGGGTCTTTTCCACCCGCTTGCTCCAGAAACACTGCTTAAACTTAGGCCCGCTGCCATCTTACAGTTCGCTTGATTTTACCTCAAATAACGGACCAGTTTTATTCCTTTATAATACTTCAGTCTTTATCATGCCACTATCGGAATTTTCTAAGGCCGACTTTTCATGCTGACTTCGTTGCGTGCGTTAGCCGATTTTCTTACGATGAGTTTTCATGTCAACTCTCACCACCACCGTGTCAGCAATGCGTAATTGAAGTGTCAGTATGTCTCATAAGTCCCGATTACGATTATGTAGAAACTAGCCGTAATATCGCTGTTGTTTGGACACTTAGCGCTCCAAAGGCGAAATTCAGTGTACAAAAAGCCATATTCTATGTGTGCAGAGCTATTTAAGTCCTAATATTTACTTATTACTGATATATATTGCTTTGGATGTCTAAATAAGGCATATAAATAGTGTAATTCATGTTTTCCGACCCCATTTTCAAGCAGAATTCGGGTGTTTGTGGATATACCGTATATTGTTTCATGCAGCTAAAAAGAGCATACGAAAAATGTATGAGACGTCTTTAAACCCCAATGTTTAAGTATAATTTACCCTATTAGAGAGTATTTTGGGAGTAGTTGGTGCTTTACATGTGTAATTAATCTGCAAACAAGTATTGAACTTGTGTTTTAAGCTGTTTTTAGCAGGAAAGAACTCTACGGAAACAGGAAAAGAACCAATTAAATATCACACTCCCACTTCTGTATTTAGCTGTAGGTAACACGAAAATGACATTTTAACATGTAATTCAAGTAGAAAGGACTCTTTGAATTGTATTTAACGATTTATCGTGGAAAGGGCAAATTTGGAAACAATGTATCACTTACAAGCGCCATATTTGGTTATATTGAATACGAAAGTACTATTTTAGCAGTAGTTTATCTAGAAATCGTCTTTGGACTGACATTTAAAGTTGAAAATACTCGATTAACGCCATATTAGAATGTACGTAATAGGTAAAATGGTCGCTTGCTTACATTTTATGAGAACGGAAGTGCTTCCAACGAAATTCCGTTAATATTGGACATTGAAATACGTATTTGAAATGTCTCGAACACGAATATTGAGCAAACAACTTTTATTTTAATGAAAATTACGGTAGTAAGAGACTCATTGCTTAGATTTTGCCGGCAAGGAACTGCTGGGAATTGAATTTGAAGAATATCTGTAGGGGAAATAGACAAATGGACTAGTAAAACTGCATGTTAAAAGGGGAAATGAAGCTTGTTAGATGAAAGTTTTGTTGGAAACGACTGATTTTACTGGCAAAAGACTACATGAAGGACATTTACTCGAAATATATGGAGAAAACTGACAAAATGTGCTTTATAGGAACGCTTAATACCTCGATTCAAATGTTTTGCACCTTGTAACTGTAGTCTAGACTCCGCTTATACGATGTGGATTGACAAATCTGAATTCCTTTTACCTTACCCATTGACCGGCCCCTATTACTAAAAAAAATGTTTGTTCTATTAATGAATTAAACTAGATACAACTCGTTTTAATATTATTTGTGTAGTATATGTACTTGTATGAAAGAAGACAGAGAGAAATAGAGACATTTCCCTTGCTTTATGGATCGACAGTATGGTTTGTACTTACTTACCCAACGCTATTGTTATCATTTTCCTCCTTCTCTGATACAGTCCTTATTCCAAACGATACTCCTTAACTGTACGGGGAAGTGTGTGAGGATGCTTGTTGGATGATAGAAGGACCCCTTCCCGCATAAACCAAGTGCTGTGATGGGCCTTGAAGAAAACAAATACATACACGTATACACGCAGATCGTCACCACATACCACACATGTACACTGATCCAGCGACCAAATGCATCCTTTTCCCTCCTCCGCTACTACGATCTTTCTACTTCTTGACGCTGAAACACGAAGTGAAAAAAGAGCGACAGATGAGGGGTAGAGAAAGAAAGACAACAGTCATATGTAGGATATGAGACTAAATTTTTTATGCCTTGAAATACAAAAAGTTGTAATTTTGCAGCTTATATGAATTCATCATGCTACCGAAAAAACAAACGTTTTGATCATCTTATATACATCAGATTCAGAGGAGATTAGGGAGAGAGGGAAGGGCTAATGGAGTACTGATCATGTTAAAATATTGAGTCAGAGTAAGTATGTTTTCCATATAACGTGAGAATAATTTCGTACTGCTAAAAAGTGTGTTCAACTATTGCCAAACCTATGATAACAAATATTGCAAACTCAGAATTTATTTATTAATTATTTTATTGTTCGTGATTTGTGTACCATATTTTTGAGTACACTGCAATCATTCAGTGTTTCCAATTTAACAACCTAAAGTGTTTCCAACATCGAATTAATTTAATAAATTGAACTTTTTTACACTACTTGGCTTCCTAACATCCAGTTTTAACGCTGTCTTTATGTCTAATTTCAGCTGATATACGACATTTTAGGACTGACAATTCATAGTTTATTGAACCATGGAAATACTAGCAAAGACGTTGAGTGGCGAGCCGAAACCTCCAAGACCATAAACTAGGATTGCTCCAGCCCCCAAGATAGTCCTGCTTGTATTTTATATAATTTATCCAAGGTGTCGGAAGTGAACTTAGTCACTAAAAAGTAAATAATTCTATCGCACACAGGATAAGATCTAATGAAGAAGTATTAGACTCTTTGTAACATTTTGAGCTGAACTTGTTCACTAGTGTTGCTACACAGGCCACCAATGATAGATGAAGTACTGAACCCCAACTTTGTAATTTATCTAAGATGTCAGAGTTGAAACATGGCCACTGTTGGGTTGTGTATATAACACAAGAGGCACTGAACATAATGTTTATGAAACTCCACTACACCCATAATACATTCTTGTTAGGATGGGTTGCATAACAAGTAGGCGAGAACAACGGCAGCATTAGTGTTATTGTCCATGTTTTTTAAGAAATCTCCCCCATACTTCGTAGAGTTGTATCTCTTAATGAAAGGCATAAAACAAGACAGTCGATAATCTCGTTTATCCTGGAAAGGTGGGATCGCACTGCGAACTACCGTGTCTCTCTTAGGTTCGGAATTCGTAGTGCAGTGATTCTTCTTCCTCTCCAACCTGTGGCCGCAGGCGACCGTTCCTCTAGGACGGATCGAAACCGGGGGCTAATTCATTCGCACCAGTGGGAAGACCGCGTTATCAAGTGACCATTTCTCTGTGATAGGAACATAGCTTGCTTCGTGTCGATTATCTGGCACGCCCTTGAGGGACGACCTCTTTTTGGTGACCGTTTCTCTCGGCTAGGAACGGAACTTAAGAGCGTGTTCTCTCTCCACCTTACATCCTTGACTTCACTAAGTTTCCCAGTGCTCAACTTGCCCCCGGCGTCTCTGAGGCATGCTACGCACAGGCTGTTGCATAAAGTTTATGAAACTCACTAGTGGCAACTGTGAAGCTCCAAGTGAAGTGCTATTTTTGTGAACTAATTTTTGTGACTGTAAGTTATAGATCCGTATGAATCCCAATATGTCTGTAGGTGTGTGAGGCTCTGATGGTATATTACAAGACCCATTAACCAACAAAATGGACAGTGTGGAGGAAGACGTGAAAGAAGAGATCTCGCTTGCTGTCCTTCCCATACAACTGATGCAAGTGAAGGAATAAATAAAAGAAGAGGTTTCGCCAACTATGCTTACCATACGACAGGTGTACATGAAAGAAGAAGTAAAAGAAAGGGAAGAAACTAGAGGGTGGATGGCGATTTTCATCATGGAACAGATGCTGACGAATATCATGGAAAGGCACAGTTAGCAATCGGAGCGACGACGGGAAGATTTCGGAAATAGAATGAAGTCATACATGGAAGGATCTAGAACTGAAATGAAGGAACTTATGGAAGAAACTGAAAACCGAAAAGAAGTCACACATAGAAGAAACTAAAACCGAAATGAAGTCACATATGAAAGAAATTACAAACGAAGTGAAATCACTGAGTTCACACATAGAAGAAACAAAATGCGTAATGAAGTCATATATTGAAGAAACTAAAAACGAAGTAAAATCACACATGGATGAAACTAGGGTGGAATTGATGCTGCTGGATATGAAAATAGATTCCAACCATTTAGAAGTAAAAACCCAGGTTGAAATGGTAAGTAAAAGTATTAACAATCCATAGCGGCCCTGAAAGACGACATTGAGAAAATGGATAACCAAGTTAGGGAATTGAGAGAGACAGTTATTAAGGATATAGAAAATATACGGAAGGACGTTGACCAGATGAAAGTAGAAAAACCCCGCATCCAAAGCAAAGTGAAAGAAGTGGAAGCGTTCATCGCCGAGAAATGTTCGGAAATGGAAGAAAAGGTGAAGGAAACTCGGGAGAATACTAGTACCTTCTTATCCGTCACCCTGGATGAAATGGAAGAAATCAGGAAACGGAAATGTTGATTTTCAAATAAAACTATTGAATATAAATAATGGGCTTGATCGGCCGGGCGGATCCGCTCTCGAGTTTCGAGGTTCAAACATTTTCGTCACAGAAGTTGGGAAAATGGAACTTCGATACGTCGATTGCGTTCACCAGCGTGAGCTACCATGAATGGAGAAGAAACAATATATACCCTCAATGGATACAATGACCACTCGCGACGGGTTCACGGGAAGGAGCAGAAGAAATCACAGTTGCGATCATCGGACAAAAAGAGTGGACTCTCGGATCACAGCAGTGAATCCAGCCAGTACGGAGCAGTGAAACAAATATGCAAGAACTTTTATAAACGAAAACAAGAGAGTATTGCTTACCGCCGAAGGTATTAATTAGATGATGAGCGATGGAACGCACGTAAAAAGACGCGTCCCAGAATACGTCTTTCGATCCTCGAATCATTCACTTGTTATTCTTCCAGTCATGGAGAGGTCACGACTCAAGCGTTCCTCACTAATTTCGAAAGGGGATTACTCAAGATAGATTCTTGGAGATTCTTCCGTTTGTATTGAAGAATCCTGTATTTCCATAGTCCCAATCGAATGTCCATCGGTTCGACAGCTACTTGACATTCCGCCATTTCTCTCTTCTTCAGCCATTATCACTCAGATGAGTTTACTTACGCAAAATTAAGGCGACTAAGAACAACACATTTTAATCCAAAAACTGATGCAGGAGTGGAGCAGTTCCTAACGTCCCAGTTCTGTCAAATTAGAGATTTAGATCCCACAAGCTGCGGATTCAGATATGTAACTGGTTGATCCCACTGCTTTCAGTGACACTCCAATGATAATTGGTGACTGTGAGGAACATGACCTTTCCGGGCATGTTGGAATCAATGCAGAGGTTGGAGTTAATTCATGAAACGTTTGAATCAAAGACAGAATGTGTTAAAAATCAGAGTGAGGTGTATACTAACGAAGAGAAACTCGGATTCGAAGGAATGAGAACAAACGAAGTCAACGTCAAAGAACAAGCAACAACGACTGAAGCCCCGAGGAGAGCGAAGTATGATAACCGCTTTGGAAGACCGCAGTATGCTGGACGTAGGATACATTGCAATTACTATCGTCATAATAGGTTTCAAGATAGTTCCGGTCTAATAGACTAATGGAACAACATGCGAAGAAGACAGTGGAGAATCGAGAGCAACCTAATAGGATCGAGTGAAGTAACAGGTGTGGTTATTAGGAACAACGGGTCGAATAACAATCCCGGAACACAATCAACCAGCATCTCCAAGAAACTGATTGCTACGCCTTTTCCGGGGGTCAGGGGAAGGAAGAGCGAAATTGTAATGATGACCCGTGGACTAAAGCAACGTCGACCAACTTCGAATCATAACGAATTTAAACTGGCAACATCTAGTGATCGTGGAATTGTGTATCATTTGAGGGATTTGACAATTAGGAGAATAAGTTTTAGTCATATTAATGTCGACAGCTGGGACTCTGAGCTAAGTCACACGTCAGACAGAGCTGTATCACAATGTGGAGGTGGAAATGGCCGACACTTGGGAAGTGCCGTCGAGTGTAATTATCGTGAGAGTAGTGGATAGGGAGACAGATTTTGATTGATAGTGGAGCAGGAGCATCCTTCTGTTCGACAGATTTTTTGATGAAAGTATCCTTTGTCGGTTACATCTTCAACTTAAACCTATTCCGAGCAGTGTGCTCTTGGATTACACCGGTTCTCAAAGGACCAGGGTCAAAAGAGAGGAATGGTAATTTATTGTCCTTTTCTGGTAGATAAGAGACTCACCCGAAACATCCTGATCAGAAGGGATGTGATCAGAAGCTTGTGGCTCGGTTGAATCTTGAATTAGATTTCAAAAACGCCACGGCCGGCTTGGAAGTCAAGGGACAATCGGTGAAAGATCGCATGGTGACGGAGAGACCTTGAGCTTGAATCGACTGGGACGTTGTCGACGATGTTAATGTTACGAAGGGAGATGACAGCGCAGTATCAGATAATATCCCACATGTAATCCTGTGTGAGTGAGACACGGACGATAGACATATCCGGCCCTATTGTACAGAAGCTATACCCTCTACCATTGGGCTGCCGAGATCAGGTTACAAGGAAAATTACAACATGGCTGGACCTACAAACTATTGAACCAACCATAAGGATCACCATCCGCTAGTGGTTGTGAGGAAAAGAACGAGTAAGGTTAGAGTATATTTGGAACTAATACAATTAAAACGCCATACGATGCTGGAAAACTTGGAAGTCGAGAGGTTAATAAGTTGTTTGCAAAGTTAAGCGACATGAAGTATGGACCATCCCTAGATCTCCTAAAGTCTTATTTACAAGTTGAAGTCACGAAAGAATGTCGAGACCTCCTCTCGTTTTCCTTTTAAGGCAAAATCTATCGATTTACCCTCGTAATATATGGCTATAGGAATGGGGCAGCGTGCCTCATGGCAGCTCTACAGCGAGCTGTGGGAATTCATGAACAAAATCATCGTCTACTTTGACGATATATCGATCACAGGGCGTGACATTGAAGAACATCTACAGTTGTTAGATGAGGTATTCAGCAAGTTTGAGGAAGAAGGGATTACCATGAAAATGGAAAAATTTAAATTCTTAACCTCGCACGTTACTTTCTTAGGATTTACCATTTCACCATCTGCAATAACTAGAGATCCAGACTGCGTCAGGATGATGGAATTCTTAGGTGCGTAATCAATTTCAAAAGGTTTCTTCTCCATAAAAATAAAAAAGTACACTTCTTTTACATTTCATACGTACTTACTGATGTTTATTTCCACCCTGTAAAGGAGGAGCAATATACTAATTTTACCTTTATGTTACCAGCTAAGGGAGAACTGTCTGCTTGAGATAATTGACAACATACAAACTGCAGTTTTACAATTTTATTTTATATAGGAATATTCCACGAAAAGATTTTTTATATTCGAGTTGAACTTAGAATGTTTTCATCTTTTTATATGAAACAGCGCTTGTTACACGTACCTCGGATATCTGTACTGACAAGTCTCTGGTTACAACTATTCTTGTCTTCTTTCATCGGACGAACGTCGGTATTAGTACTTACATGAGCGTCTGTCTCTTTCATCTTCTGACCCGTCGCGAAGGCAGTTATAGTCACTTTATACAAGAGTTTGTTTTCTTTGTCTTACTTTAGGATGAATCTTATAGAGACTAAAGTTCGTATTTGTAACTAAGGCCATTAGACATTACCAAACGATCAAGTTCTACTAGAGATCGGAAAGTTACGAACAAAGTTCACTTTCTAGACAAACGAACGAGGAGTACAAGTTAACTGATCGAAGTTACTGCTCTAACTGACGTCCAGAATCAATGTCAAATATGTTTTTATAATGTTGGATTTCATCAACCTATTTTCGTTCTCGTGGGCTCAGAGAAGAGAAAGTATGAAAACTCGTATTTTCTTCCTTTCTCAGAGAGAGGTGATACCATAATTTTGGTAATTGACGTCACGTCTTTCGACGTTCCTGGGATGTCACCTTTGGGTCGTGTAAGGTAGGATTTTCACCTGGGTCCCGAGAGAAGGAAATGAGTAATTTTCGGTTAGGAGTTACTTCAAGGATTTATTTGGAAATAGGAAGGGAATCATATAAGTTTTTCTGTGATAGAGTCTCTCTTTCTTTTCTCTTAGCCTTGGGCCAACGTACAATTTTAAACAAACAGAATTAGTAATGTGATATGTATTTTATTCTTGGTTATTAGTCTGGAAGATTATATCATGGAAAGTTTTGATTCTCACTTGAGTAACTTTGTTATGCTCCTCTTTGGTTTGATGTAATGTTTCGTGCATCACTAAGAAGATAATTGTCTCTTGGATTCAATACCGTTGCTCTGTTATGAAGAAAATTTCTTTCCCCTTTTTGTATATTTACCTGTGTGAAAGGGGTGATTTTTACCTTTGATTTACTTTAAAGTTTCTATAATTTTACCTGTTTTGACATTATACCCAAAATACTGTAAATTGCTGCTACATTTTCTGATATACTCAATATCTCATGAACCGGATAGATTGAATCCTAGAACGAAATATATAAAAGATTATTTACATATATATATAGTTTATTATTGGTTACAATTGGATATATATATATATATATATATATATATATGCAAATATGAGATGAAATATGTATACTTTGATTTTCCCAAAAGTCAATATAAAACTCAATCAATTTATTTTTGCTTGGTGCGGTTACCAAACCTTGAAGTCCTTTGCTATCGCCTTTGGTAGATGGAAACATCAAATAATAACCCTAAAGCATATACACACGTGTAAATCAGAAAACAGAAGTATTCATAAAACCGGCGAAAATAAAAAAATAATAACACACTGATAAATTGAATATAACATGTAAAATATAGAATATATTGTAATAAATGCGATTATATCATAACATGCTTAGTCGCTGGCAGGCGTCCTTGGTGAAGTTCCCATTGAGAAACTAGAACACATAAGCACTGATGGTGTTCCCTGGGGGGAGTACTGAGGAAGGGTGACTTAACCCTGGAGGGATGAACACTGAAGACAGGGTCTGCCTGACTTGTTCTTGTGAGGCGTTGGTGTCCTCCTGGAATAGGTTGAAAACTAACGTAGTTATTTCTGGTCCTCCTGGTGTAGGAAGAGTGTCCGAATTGGGTTGACGTTGCGACGCCAATTATCTGTGTTGCCAACACTTACAAAAGCAATGTTCCAAAATCGTGGAAAAACACTGACGTACAAAACTCGAATACGTGCTGGGCTGTTGACTATGCTCGTCACTTTGTAGATTGTCTTATGGAAAGTAAGAACTATTATAGATTTTGAATTCGGATTTTGACTGAGGTTCAACAAATGTAATTAATCAAAAACCATAAACTCACTGATCAAATCACAGCTGTAAGTTGGGACGACTAACTAAAAATCTGTTAGTTGTGGATGAAACAATGCAACTAGATATGGCGGTGGCAGAATAAATGGATCTGAAATCATATTAGAACGAAAGTAATGGAAGACATCCTAAATAATTGTAATATTATTCTTTTAGGGGTGAACTGCAAAGGCTACATACGCTTAAGTGGAAAGCTAACACTAAAGTTAAAAAGGAAAAATCTAGTATTCAGGTGAACACAGAAAAATGCGCTATTAAGTGCAATATAAATTCTAACGCAAATTATATGGCAGGTCAAAGAAATGATAAAAATTGACGGTAGTACTATTTGACCATGATGTTTGCAAAGAGAACAAAGTTAAAGCAAACGAAATAGTGTAAAAAAGCATTGCAAAAGTAATGTAAGTAAATTATGAACAAAAGGGGTGGACTGGAGTTGAATATTAATAATCGTAACACAAACATAAGAGACAAAACAATACTACAAATCTCAGACCGAATAGATGCTTGGTAACGTATGGTTTAAACAGCTAGTTCCTACTTCTCATTCCTAAGAGGTAATTCGGATCAACTCTTGTAGGCGTGCTGTTCAGTGGGGAACTGCATCGGGCAAAATATAGTGATAAACAATAACTCACAGCACGATTGAAGCATTAAAGAATCAAATAATAGGGATTTTTGTGCTTAAAGTACACCAATTTAGCATCATAAATGTAAAACGATGAACATAAAATACGAAAAGGTACCAATTTTAGTGAAAATAAAATGTTAAAATTAAATTGTAAAAGGAAAGAAAAAACGGTGAAACTGAGATTCTACTTTCTACTTGGCAATGGTTGCTAACGTTTCAACGAGATTGGTCACTCTCGAGAGAAGACCGCAGTCTCGGTAAATAGGCAAAATATGGCGTCAGTCCGGTCTTGAGTGAAGTCGGCCGCTTTCAAACAACCTGGTTAAAGAGCGTAATATACCGTGCAGTGAACTAGTGAAAATAATCTAAGATTGCTTGGAGTATTGGCAGTGAAAGTGTTAAGACGTGTGAACTTTTCGCTCCGCTAAATCAGCCTTTTTCGGAGGGAGAAACGTAGAGGACCAAAAAAGTGAGTACGCAAACTTGTTCCTTATAAACTCTAATAGATTTTCAGAAAGTGCGAACTATGTGCGATTTTTTCTACGGAAGTTATTAAGGTTCCAAAATTTACATGTTAAGTATATGGGACATAAAGTGACGGCGAACACGTTGGCATCGGAGGAAGCCACATCAACAAGGGCTTCTGACCGAGTCTTTCCGGTGACATTGACTCTCCTTAGCTGTTGGTAGGCAAGAATTTTTACTAAGTCCCAGCCACTAGGAGCAAAATTTTTCCAAATCTTTAGTGTATATAGTAGTATAGAGCAGCATGGAGGGCTAAAGCCTATATCTCTGGTGCCGCTTGGGATAAGGGTCTGATGTTTTGGGAGGTCGGTGACCTCACCCATAAGGGTCACTACCCCTCCCCCCGGAATGTTTTTTGTCCAGAATTCGATCGGGAACATTTTGGGTGGGGTCCCCCTGAGGTCACTGAACCCTCCCTCCTATTTTTTTTCATTTTTTTACATCGGCCTCTTGGAGTGTCTGCCCTCTGACTTGCGGTACCGAGTATCATGCTGTTGATCATTATTTCGTTTTCGTTGTCGTTTTTTCTCGTGTGTGTATAAACTGTATAATATAAAGTGTGACTTTGTGAGTTATAAATTAAAAAAACAAATGTCTAAAAAGGGTACATTCGACCACGCAGACGTCAAAAGAAGTGGACTCGCAAAACTGGAATCGGAATGGAACGATTCTGTTGTTGAGCCAAATATAAAAATCCCAAACAACCCATTCTTCTTAAAATTCCAGGACAAAATTAAAAATAAGGAAGTGAATCCGGGAAAAGTAAGATCGGCAAAAGAAGACCGTGAACTTAAGCAAAAAATTGTAGACGAAGTGTGGGCAGAGTGGGAGAAAGTAAATGGAACACCAAGGGCCCCACAACTACGCATCAGGAAGGGGGCCGTTGATCAAGGGGAGTTAACATCAACACCTACAACATCAAGTGCAGACGACGAGACAAGAAAGAAAAGAACGAAAATTCCAGAAGAGGAGGATTCAACCAAGAGGCAGAGACAAGAAAAAGAAGTAGAGGAAATGAAGCTAAAGCTGGCACACATGGAGGGAAGAGTTGTGGAATAGCAGCGGAATCAGGAAAAGCTAGAAAAAGAAAATGCGTGTCTCATAGAATGCGAACTCAAATTAGCACGCTGGGAGGCGAAGATAGAGGAAAGAGAAAATGAGATTGACAAGTTAGAAAGAAAAATAAGAGAACTAGATGATGAGGCAATTACGGGCAGCCTAAGGATAAAAGAACTAGAAGTAATAGGCAATCAACTAAAAAAGGGAAAATAGATACGGAGGAGAAGATGGCCAAACAAGAAGAGGAAATAAGAAATCTCTGTAAAGAGAATGGAAGTCTACGAACGAAACAAGAAACAACAGCTGTAGCACAACCAGTGAGTTTCGCCGACATGTTGAAGAGGGACACCAAAATATCAAAAAAGACTAAAATGATTGAATCAGACAAAAGAAACAATAAACCGACCATACTAATTAAACCAAAGAAAGGAGAAACAGTAAGAGACATCAGGATGAGACTAAGGAGCTTGGTCAAGAGAGAGGATAGAATTAATTTTCAAATGATTCAAGCAAAAACAGCATTGATCCTGCAGATGGCCTCTACTGAAGATGAGGAGAGACTCAGAAACAAGGACTAGCATTGACGGATAGGAGTAGCAAAAGAAATCCATTAATGATCCTATACGGAGTCCCATCGGAATTAAAAGAAAAAAGAAGCCGTTGAAGAGCTCATCGAAAGAAATCTGGCAGACATTACGGAAGAACAAAAACAGCTAATCAAACCCAGGTTTAAAACAGGACCCAGAAACCAAGAGAGGTACCATTTGGTATTTGAGGTGTCTAAACAGGTGAGGGAAACCATATTAAGAAACCCGAGAGTGTACATTGGCTTTGAGGCTACGAACGTTAAGGACTTTTTGACGGTGACAACGTGCATGAATTGTTTTGACTACGGAAATATAGCAGCGAATTGTAGAAATGATCAGAGATGCGGTTTCGGCGAGGAAAAGGGTAACAAAAAACAAGAGTGTAAAAACAAGGATAAAAAAGTCTGTGTACCATGCCACTCGAGGAAAAAACTGTGTGGTGCCAAGAGTCAGCAAGAGTGCCCACAGTATAAGTTAAGCTTACAACGAACAATCGACAAGTTTGATTATGGCTTGTACCTCTAGCCTGATTGAACTTGGAACAGCGAAAAGTAAGAAAAAGAACCCCCCATGCAGACAAAAAAGAAGTATAAATAGACTTATAGAATTTAACAACAAAAAGAAAATAGAAAACATAAATAATTGATTCAACTCTGGAAAAAAATTAACAACACCTAAATTTCTCGAAATTAAAAATGTTATATTAATATGGACCAACAACAAACAATCTTACATTTTATCAACCCGGATTTGGCAACGTTTCCCAGGGGATTTGCACAGACAGTGGCACTTTCCCACGACAATTTCAATTTGGAAGAAATGGAAATATACAATATAATGGTACGTGAAGAAAAAGACATAACTATTTATCTATCTGAAAATCGGTATGGTTGCAGGTTCATGCACGTGAAGTCAACTAAGGAGACCTTCTTGGAAGACCTCGACGTATTGTTGGAAGTGTTCTCGGCCTTGAAAGGTAACAATAGAACAAAAATCAAAACCACGGCTATAGGAATAGGAGTATGGAAGAAGTCCCCATGCGACGTCTTAGAAGTGATGTTAAATTGGAAAAATAAAATTGAAGAAATTGGACTATAAATGATTATTCAAGACGAATTTCTATTCAAGATAATAAAGCAAGATTTGGAAAAACTAACAAAAGAAGAACAGATACAAATAGAAACAATGATAAACGTAGCAGAATGCATTGAGACGACGGAAAGTATATTGGAGGAGGGGGAGCTGAGGTATGCGGAGAAGCCTTTGGAGGGGGAAAAACAGACTGACAGAGCAGCGAAGAAAAGAAAAGGATGGAGATCCTGGATCCCCAGACTACCGAAAAAAAATCAATCAAAACCGACACAACCAGGGATATAAACTACGAAGATAATCCGCAACTGGACGAAGAAGAGCAAGACACGGAACTGAAGGGAGAGCTGGCAGAGAACGGACAACAAAAAGAGGAATTTAACCATAACAAGTTCTACGAGAACTTAGGAGCTAGCTATAACCTGTCAAGACTGGAGGAGCCTTCTCTCCTAACTGCGGCATTGCGAATCGTCGTTAGGAACATGCACCATAATGGAAAAAGTATAACCTTCCCAACGATCGAGGAAGTGGACGGGATAAATCTACGAGCAAGCGGAATCACGACGGATCCACAGGACTTACTAAAACTAATTCACAAAGTCTTTGAAAGACGAGAGGAGTCGCTGCAGCTGAACAGCATCTACAGGCAGTTTGTGATGGCTTATGGAAGGATTGTCTTCAGTCCGTTAGAGACGTTCCCGGCGTGCCACGTTTACACTAGACAACCGTAAAAATAATGTTTAAATTCGTCCAGGTAAACCTGAACAGATCAAAATTAGCAACCTTAGAAATTAGAAGATTTTGTGAGAAAGAGGAGGTGGACGTGGCATGCCTGCAGGAGCCATATACCAACAAAGGAAGAATACAAGGAATGCCTGTGGATGCTATGGCCATCCTTCCGGAGGATCCAACACCGATGGTAGCGATGATCATTTTTAACAAGAACACAGAGGCTTTGGTGGACTCCAGAAATACATGCTGGTGGATCCAGAGTGTGGATTTAAAATTGGGAACAGCAAAATTAAAAATAGTCAATATATACTGTCAGTTTTCCCTTCCTGCTCACTTTTTTGTACATAGAATAGATAATATCTCGTAAGGGTTAAATGGGATGAATACTATACTTTTGGGAGATTTTAACGCGAAATCTCCACTCTGGCACTACCCTAATACAGATGGAAATGGAGAAAAGTACGAAGATTTAATACATCAATACCATCTAAATGTAATAAACAAGGGAGACCAACCACCCACATTTCAGGGCAGGGCTGGAGCGAATAGTAAGTAATATAGATGTAACCTTAGTAAGGGGAAACTTCTATAATAATTTACAACACTGGACTGTAAAAGAAGATGTAACAACTAGCCAACACAGCGCCATCAGCTTCGTGGTGGACTTAACAACGAATGGAAATGATAAAACAGAGACTGATGATCAGAACATTAAATACAACATCAAAAAGCTCAATAAGGCAAATTTTATTAAAAACCTGAAATTACCAAAAATAAATGATAATTGTAATTTAAATAACACTACAACTAAATTAGAAGAGGCCATTACGGAAGGAATCACAAAATCAGCACCGAAATTAAACAGAAATAAAAGAAAAGGAAAAGTATTTTGGAAAAAAAATTGGAGAAACTAAAATGAATACTAAAGGCAAGTAGGAAAAGCTATAAGGCAGCTGGTAGTCAGGAGTTAAGAGAAGAGCGATTGAACAAATATAGACTGGCCAAACAAAATTTTGAAAAAGAGCTATACAAAACCAAAAGAGAAACTTTGGAAAAGTTCGTTAATGAAAATCTTGCCAACAACTTATGGGGAATCCCATATAAAATAGTTATGCACAAAATAAAAACCGGGGGCCCATTAAATAGCCTGATCACAGACGAGGGAGGTTACACCGCGAGTTGGAGGGAGACCGTAGAACTATTATTCAAAAAATTATTTCCGGACGACAATAACAATGAAGATAATGAAGAAAATACAAGAATAAGATTTGAAATGAACATACCCCCAAATAGCGAAGAAGATGATAGTGAAATTTTAACAACAAATGATGAAGTCAAGGTAGCAATTAAGAGCTTAAAGTCTGGGAGGGTCCCAGGTCCTCATGGAGTTGTCAACGAAATCTTTAAAACAAATACCGACATTTGGACTTCATATTTTGCTAGACTCTTCAACGAATGCATTAAACAAAATAAATTTCCAGACGCATGGCAAAAAGCAAACTTGATAATTTTGCTAAAGATAGAAGATAAAGACAAATCAAAGCCAAAATCCTATAGTCCAATATGCTTACTCAACGTAATAATTAAACTATTTGAAAAAATCATAGCAAATAAAATATCTAAAAAAAGAACAGACATTCAAAATTGTAACCTACAGTATGGTTTTAGAAAAGGAAAGTCCACAGAGGATGCAATAAATGAATTGATCAAGACAATTAAACAATTAGGCAATGATGATTGTAAATATACAGTAAGCATATTTTTCGATATTATGGGAGGCTTTGACAACTTGTGGTGACCCTTCCTACTAAGAGAGCTTAAAAAATAAACTTACATCCTTCTATATGGAAACTAATTATAAACTACTTTGAAAACAGAATTATTAAAGTCTACACGGCGGATGGCGTCGTGACCAAGAAACCAACCAGAGGCTGCCCACAGGGATCTGTATTTTGGGATCTGGTCTTTCAGCCATGTCTGGAAAAACTAAACAACATGCAACAGGTGGAGCGTGTGGTGGCTTACTCGGATGACCTAGGGCTGGTTCTGAAAGCCAACAGCAGAAGAGAAATTGAAGATAAAGCCAACGAAATAATAAGAGAGATAACGTCGTGGTGCATAAACAATAAACTAACCATTTTGGCAGAGAAAACTAAGTACGTAATCTTTTAGGAAAATTAAATTATAACAGAGGTGCAATAATCAAAATTAATAATAGTACCATTAAAAGAGAAAAGAACTAAGATCCTTGGGTGTCATCCTACACGAGAAACTAAATTTCAGAGCGCACGTTCAACAAGTGAAAAACAAGGCGACCAAACTCACACATAAAATTATCAATCTGGCAACTCAAGAATATAGGATACCCCTAAAAGTGTTAAAAAATTACCACGACGTCATAATTAGATCTGTTGTTGGTTACGCAGCAAGTGTATGGAACCACCGCATGGACGATGTCCGACAAGCACAGGAAATTAATAGAGCTCAAAGACAAATAATGCTCCGACTTACTGGAGCATACCGTACCACGCGGGTGGAGGCTCTCCAAGTGGCAACAGCGATTATGCCGTTACACCTCCAGGTGAAGAAGTTTGGGGCTACGTACTGGTTGAAGAAAGGAAACGGAGAAAAAGTCACTGAAATCCTCCACAACGAAGCCAACAACAAACAAGAGATAGCAACAATCCTAACCGGTGCGTGGCAGAACGTCTGGAATGAATCAACCAAGGCCAGAAGATTGTACGCATTATTACCGGACGTGGCTGAGAGGCTGGAAATGAGTATCGAGATAGACAGTGGACTTATGCACTTCTTAACTGGTCACGGCCCCTATAGACAAAAGCTAAGAGAACTCAATTTGGTAGAAGATAACCTGTGTCATGCCTGAGGGTTTGTTGCGACGCCGGACCACGTAGTGCTCAGATGTCGAGAGACAAATCACTTGATAACAGAACAGAGAACCCTCCTGGGGCATACACCAATCGCTGAGGTTATGAGAAATCCAGAACTGGTGGTGATCCTCCGGGAGGCAGCGAATAAAGTATCGGAATATCACAAAAGAAAATTTTTGGAGAGTAGACGGCGTCCCGCGGCATGAAGTGGGGAGTTAGAAATTACTGAAAAAGTGCTTCGAACCGCGAATGTGGACGCGACTACCGCGACTTCCGTGAGCGGGAATACGAGGTGCTATACGAGTGATAAAAAAATGGACTAGAAATTATTATCCATGAACTGGACTATAAAAGGATATATGACGTTGCTGGAACTCCAGCAGCAGGAGTGCCTCACGAGGAAGGCCTGGTGAGAGACACTCATGTGTGGAAGTGATATGTGTGTATGGTGGCGGGATAAGTGTAAATGTGTACTAAGTTTAATATCAATAGCGACAGCAAATAAGGGTTGAGATCGCGGAATCCGTGAACAAAACCATATAAATGAATACATAACCGCGAGTGAATGTTTGTATGAAACTGAAAATGTTAAAAGCGTACGATCGAGGCTGAAGAGGAAGAAGAATTGGATCATTACACAAACTTTGTAGACTGAACAACTATTCTACGACTGCAGTGACCCCCCCTCAGAATTCTCTCCAATCCTCGGACCCTCCCCAATCAAAGTATGGATGAGATGAATGAAAGAAGATAGAAGAAGATGACTCCTGCAACGAGGAAAAAGACTACTAAGAAGGAAGATGTACGACCAACAGACAGCATCAATAACTAATATCTTATCTCGTTGCAGGACGCAGAAAAGAAGAAGATGCCCGTCTTCAAGTCGTGTGTTGTCATGTGTTGTCCTGTATCGTCTTGTCTAATGTGTGTTATATGTTTAAATGTATGTATGTTCTTTATTTTAATAAAATTAGTATATAGCAGATAGGGAATCCCCCCAAGGAAGTTCCAAAAGATCTGGAACAAAGGCCAGGAGAACATTCTGGATGCCTGGCCAAAAGTCCGTCCCGCAACCCCAGAGGTCTCTGACCGATGGAACACAGGGGCTTCTTGGAGTGCCGGAATTCCGGCAATCCAAGAATCTCTAGGGACATGCCTGCCCCAAGGCAAGGAGCT
>JAGDQP010014107.1:29100-46026 GCA_022664845.1 Lepisma saccharinum | reverse complement strand
TGGGAAGTACAAGATAGTATTAAAAATTTCATATCGATAACAGACTTTAATAGCAATAACGATGAAATAAAGAATGAAATTATTGCAAAACTGAAAGACTTAGAAGATAAATTGAAAAGCGATTTGTATAGAGCCATATACGCTAAAACTAATGAATTGTTAACATCAATACGCAACTTACATAGTGTTCAATTCTTTACAATTTATTCAATACCTAATAAAGAACAAGACTTCACGGCAATGTTAGCGGCAAAGTGTATTTATTTAATATGAATACCCCATATTTTGAAATTCCTTTCTTGGGTAAGCTAAAAATTATTGGTTTTCATTGCCTTAAGAAAAAGAATAAAGAGTTTCCTATTGTCGATATATATTCAGCAAGCGGTGGACAAAAGTATGGCAATATATCAATAGGAATACATGAGGGTAGTAGAGTTCCAGATGCTCCATCTGAAGAGGAAATTTTACTTCATGAGTTCGATGTTGTAGAAGGCGACATACTTGTAGTTCGATCAGATAAATTTTCACCAGGTGAATATCCAATAAGTATTAATTTGATCTTTATTGCTCAATTGATTGCTTAATCTTTAAATTAATTCTTGATTAATTTTCAATAGAATGAATAGTAGATTAGCCATTGTTGAAGAACTACACAAGCCCGCAAGACGGAATTATAGGCGAATACCTGTTGTAAACAAGGGTATACATGATTTATGGCAAGCAGATTTCGTTGAAATGAACTCGGGAAACTTGAAAGGTTTAGCTAAATTAAATAGAGGGTATTCTTATCTTCTAACTATTATTGACACTTTTAGTAAGTATTCATGGACTGTACCAGTTAAAAATAAAACGGAAAGAAGTTACAGGAGCATTTAATTCAATACTTGAAGCAACTCAACAAGCCCAAAGTATTTGCAAACAGATCGCGGTAGCGAGTTTTATAATAAAGAGTTTATTAAATTAATGAAGCAAAAAGGTATTACTCATTACTCTTCATACAGCGATAAAAAAGCTAGTATTGTTGCAAGATTTAATAAAACATTACGTAATTTGATGTGGAAGCAATTCACACTGCAAGGTAATTACAAATGGTACAATATATTACAAGCACTAATGAAGAAATATAACGAAAAAAAACATAGCACGGTAAAAATGAAACCTATTGACGCCGTGAAAAAAGAAAACGACCAAAAATTAATATAAAAAATTTATAGCAAAAAGTATTTAGCATCGTGAAAGGCGAAATATAGTGTAGGAGATTATGTTCGAATTAGCAAGTTTAAAAATAAGTTTGAAAGAGGTTTTACTCGCAATTGGAACACAGAAATATTTCAAATTGCTACTGTTTTTAAGACTGATCCGCCTACATATCATTTAAAAGACGAGCGCAATGAGATTATTAAGGGCCGTTTTTATGAGCAAGAACTAATTAAGACCAAACACCCTCACGTATACTTAATTGAAAAGGTTTTACGTAGAACTAAAAATAAAGAATTAGTTAAGTGGTTAGGTTTATTTTCGAATGATAATTCTTGGATCGATCTCAAAGCTATAATATAGTTAATCAATCATAAAATGTGGAGTGTTAAGCAACGACTTTTGCTAGCTAATGATAATGGTAAGTTGTACGGTGAATTACTTCCGAATAACATTCGTTGCTTAATAATAGGCTCATCAGGTTGCGGGAAAACTACACTAGTTATTGATAATTTTATTCTGGCTCCGAATTGGCTTTATTGGAATGGTAGACACTTATACGCATTCTCTAAAAGTTTAGAGCAACCTAAGTATCAACAACTGCGGTATATTTATGATGAAATACAGGAAAGATTCCACTTTCAGTTGGCTACGTTTAAACCTTCCGTTATAAAGTTGGAAGATTGCGAGAAACGGTCTGTTATTATATTTGATGATTATATATTAGAAGATCAGAATGAGGTACGGAATTACTTCACACAGGGTAGACATAAAGGAATGGATTGTTTTTACTTAGCACAAACATACAGTAAAGTTCCGAAACAACTTATTAGAGATAATGCAAATTTTTTATGTGTATTTCGTCAAGATAACACGAATTTAAGGCATATTTATAATGAGTTTGTTGTTGGTGATATGTCATTTAATAAATTTAAGGATATTTGTTCTATTGCATGGAAGGAACCTTATGGTTTTGTAACAATCGATATGACGAGAAAGTCACAACAATGGAAAGTATCGAAACAAAATCGATCATTTTTTTATAATCGAGTGATCGTTTTAAATCATTTACGTTTAACGTTTTCAGTTGATGTACGTACGTTACTTTTTCAAAGCGGATATAATATAGTCTTTTTTCATATAATGTCAAAACGAAAATTAAATAATATTGAATTACAAAATATCTTGGCGAAGCGTTTTAAAGAATGGAAAGAGAGTCACCGTAGCTATTATGAAAAGCAAAAACGTCAAGAGAAACCATTGATTGAGGCGATTGAAAGCTTGCGAAAAGAAATTAAAGGAGTAATCGATGACAACAGAAATCTAGTTACGGAACTTATACCTGTAGCACAACAGAATATTAATAATTATCCACCAACACCATCAGAAACCTCATTTGAGATCGGTTATTTGCTTCACCTAAGGCATTGCCAGAGACTAAAGAAACGAAAGATGATGAAGAAGAGAAAGAAATTCAGTTAGGTCCACTAACGAGTCGATATTTAAGTACTAATAGGTTAGATAAAGATGAAGTGTTTGGATTATACTCTATTGATATAGCTGGAGTAGTGCAGTGGAAAATTGGAAGTTATAATGTTTTCTTTGATAATGATGATTTAATTATTTATAGTTAGAGTAAAATAGCACAAGATCCGTCAACCCCGATCTATGAAAAATTTAAAGGAACAGAAGGTTTATGGGGGCTAATTACTCGTAAACAACCAGTAGGTTTTACTAATGAAGATTATGAAACTTATAAGAAAATTTTAAAGATGACGAATGCTTTATATCAGAATCATGATCCATCGCAGAATAGAGTAAAATCAAGCTCCAGCGATAAGTACAAAACATTAATTAAACCTATTTGGCTTGAACTGAAAACTAAAGGTGAGGGTTTAAAAGAAAGGAAGCAAGGAAAGGGGATTAAGCGCTACACAAATATGCCACAACAATTTGTTTGGATGGATGATGTTAGAAAGTTAGTAGATAGATTATTAGTTATAGCAGGTGAAGAAGCAGCTGGGAATAAGAATTTTTATAATGAGAAAGTGGGTATTATGGAAATGATTTCATCTCGATTGTCCAATTTTATTGTTTCGAATCCAAAAGGTTTAGGTTACCTCATAAAAGTCATTCATATTCTGCCACCAAAATTTTGGCATACTATTGAAGGTAAAGGTTTAGTGAACGATATTATTAATAAATTACCCTTTAAACTTCATCTTCCAGGCTACGAGTTCTGCGGTCCTGGTACACGTTTAGATGAAAGATTAGCGAAAGGCGATCGGGGTATAAATAGGTTAGATCAAGCATGTCGAGAGCATGATATTGCGTACAAGAACTTTAAAGATCTATCAGATAGACATAGAGCTGATCAAGACTTAGAGTTTAAAGCTTTTGATAGAGTTATTAGCAAAGATTCTGCTTTAAGTGAAAAATTAGCTTCATTGGGAGTAGCAATGGCAATGAACACAAAACGGAAAATGGGGTGGGGTTTATAGATTGCTGCATTAAACACTGGGTAGAAGCTTGAGCTGTAGTTGTTGAATAAATTCAAAATTATGAATATAATATAGTCTTTTTATACAATGAAAGCAAAAGGTGTAAAATTTCAAATTCCTACACAAGAATTAAAGTCATTAAATTTTAGCAATATCTTAAATAAAGCATAACTTGCGAAGAAGCAAAAGGGGTCATAATATGGCTCTAACATTAAGTTTAGCCCAGTTAAAGAAACTACGTAGTCAACCGAAAACAGGTGGTTTCGTTTTTACAATTCCAGCGATACTTGCTGCATTGGGAGCGGTTGGTAGTCTTGCAGGTGATTCAGCAGCTATAGCTAAGACGGTAATCGATGCGAAGAAAAATAAACAAGAACTAGCAGAACAAAAGCGTCATTATGAAGTTATGGAATCATCAATTCTGACTAAAGGTAAAGGACTTAAACAAAGAAAGAAAAACTTCTGAAGGACTTAAATAGAGTAAAAAAGCGCTCACCAATTATGATCTCGAACGTATAGCTAAAGAATTGAATATTAAACACTTTAGGGGTGTACACATGTTGGATAATCTTCCTTCTACTCCACCGTTAAAACAAGAATGTGCAGTTATTAACTTAGATCGGTCAATTAATACAGGAACTCACTGGATTTGTTATTGGTATGAAAATAATAAAGCTTGCATATTCGATTCATTTGGTGGAGTACCTCCCAAGTCTTTGATTGAGTATTTAAATCCTAATAACATTATAATTGAATATAATAGTGATCGAATACAACATTTTGACGATGTGATTTGTGGTCATTTATGTATTAAACTATTAAAATTCTTATCTGATGGAAACAATTTTCGTCAAGCTATTGAAAGATTGAAACTTGATTACTTAATTAATCATGCATAAAAATAGTATATTACATAGTCTTTTATTAAACAATGATTGTGTTGCACTTATCGGGGACTACACCAAAGCTTCGGCTGAATCTTCATAATGAAATTGATAATCAAAATTACAATTTGAAAATTGCACTGATTGGATTTTATTGTATGTACTTAATACCAAATGTAACAAAAAGAAGCAATACTTACTTCCATAAAGGAGAGAGACATTATATACCACCGGGTCAGTATAATGCATAAACATTGGAAACAACACTACCTAAAGAAGTGCTTCTAAATGAAAATCATGTAACTCATCGAATGGAAGTTACACCATTTGCTGAAAATTTTAATGTAGGAACTGTTGGTAAGTTATTAGGTTTTAAGAATAATAGTGAACTTAAGCCAGAAGAAACTCACATAGGTCAATTTCTTCCAAAGTTCTTAAGTATTGAAACATTTAATATACACTGTAATTTAGCAAGAGGTATGATTATAGCAGATAGGGAGTATAAGCACAAGGAAACTAATATTATAGCAACATTTAAACCATTAACAGAATTTTTAGAACTAATTGCTTATGAGCCTCAATACCCATTATTTTTTTCCATACAAGAGAGCCATGTACGTTCCATTGATATAAGTATTAGTAATGAATTGCATGAACCAATTAGTTTTGGTGGCGCAATAACAAGCGTAATTCTCATGATTAAAAATGATGATTCTTAAAATGATTTTTTATAGCAAGAATGACAGCGAAAAGAAACAAAGTTGAATATAATATAGTCTTTTTAAAGATGGTATTTATTGAAAGCTATGAGTATCATTCTTTCCCACTGAATCGTCGTACATTTAATAACTTGAATGAAGCAAACAAAGATTTAGAATTTGACATTACTTCTGGCGATGGGTTTATGCACCCACACTACGGTGATTTATACATCAAATATGAAGTTATTGGAAGAGATGCTGGAGGAACTTTTACTTCAGGGTCGAATATTAAATTAATTGATAATTTTGTTCCCTATTTGTTTTCGCAGGTAGAGGTACGCAAACATGGTACTGTTATTGATAGAATAGATTATCCGGGAATTACTTCAACAGCTATTGCCACATGTCGATTATCAAAGCCTGAGCTCGAATATTTTAAGTCAGATGGATTAATAACTGATGCGAAACTTCCACGGAAAGAGAATTCAGTGTTGTTTTCATTACGTTTGCTGTTTTGTTTCTTTAGTGATTATAAGGAAATTATGTGGAAGAGTGGGCTTCGAATAACATTTAAAAGAAGTGCAAATAATGATGTTTTATTTTATCGCTGGAAAACAAAGAAAGCAGATGGTACTCTAGATAATGCTACATTAGCGCATGCTGCTAAGTTAGTGATTACTTCAATGGAGCTTAGAATGCCAATTGTCGAATACGACAAAAATTATTCCATGAAATTAAAATCCGATATACTTCGACAACCTCAAATACCAATTGAATTTCTCACGTATCAAAGTGTTCAACGACATGTTTCAGGTTCTTACTTCGAATTTGATGTAACAACACAGTTTAACTCACTACAGTTCGATATGCCTGATTTTGTAATAGTTCTTTTCCAAACTAATCGTGATGATAATACTCAGGAGAAAGACGCTAGAAAGTTTGATACATGCAAGATTAAGAATATTTATTTAAAAAATGCTCGTAACGAAATCTACCCTCGTGAGAATTTAAACCTGGATATCACAAAAGCAGATTATCTTAAAATGTATGATAGTTACACTGCTTTTAAACGTGTAACACAGAAAAATACTGATATGTTTTATTCCCCAAAAGAGTTTATAGAAAATCGTCCAATGTATATCATTAATACAAGTAAACGCAAACAAGTTGTTATTAACGAACGAACCAATATTAAAATTATAATGGATATTGAGGAAGCAGTTCCCGCGAATACTTTTTCTACTGTAATACTTATTGCTCAAATTTCGTATATCTACGATATGAAAAATGAGAGAGTAATTAAACAATTCTAGTGAACAAGTTTTCAGGAGAAAAATAAAATGTTATTACTTTGCATGTAGACTGTAATTCGCTCTTCCTGTCAAGCGAGAAATAAAAAAAATGCAACAACTGACAACCTTCAATACACCCAGATACAGAGTACATTAGCTTCACGTGCAGGAAATCATATTGTTATCTTCTTCCGGTCTCTAACATGCAATCAGTAATTCCGTTGGAGTTTCCACGAAGTATGATAAACTTTTGCGAACATGTAAAGCAGAACGATGCTATGGTTTTAAAAATCCTCCTAAAAATTCTGAACCGGGAAACAAGAATTAGTCTTCATTAATACAGTACCAAATTAATGAATATTCAAAAAATCATTCTCATAATCATATGGAACAGTTGCATTTTGAATTCCAAGTACATTTTTTTTATTGATGGAAAAGGAGGAAAGCGAGCGAATAGTGTTATATTTAATATACAATTCCAACATTCACCTGGTGCAAGGCTGACACATAGCCATATGAAATTTTGTTTATAGGTAGATTTTAATGAGAAATAGCAAAGAGTTTATAAGGAGAGATTTTAAACCGTTTTTTGAGTTATGCGGAGTCTAAAGGGGTTTTAATTGCCAAAAAAGTAGGGAAAATATTGCATTAAATTCGAGTTTTGACCTAAAGCAAAACAGCTGATAACGACACTTCTAATCGCATCTGCATAAAAACTAATATAGTTAATCTCTAATTACTTAGTTATCACACTATTCAATAAGTTAACAATCATATCAATAGATAGCAGCGATGGTTGGGATGACGGAGAATAGTTAATGAATGATGATAATAGCAGCAATTAGCTGTGATATTAACTGATGATGGTAGAGAGGTGAGAAATTCCAATAGTTCACAAGAAAAATCAATAGATGGCGGTAGAGTAGCAGAGAAAAAATTATTAAATCCTACACAGATGGCGGTAGAGAGGCGAAGGTGACATGTTAAATGGCGGTAGTAATTAGATAATTCAAGAAATAACGGGTGAGTGAGGCGGAGGTGACGCCTTAAACGGTAATTTACCAATAGCAGTTTTATGTAGAACCGCCAAGGTTCCTTTACTGACCGCACTAAACAGTTTTAGAGAAATTGAATCTCTTTGCCTTACCCCTTTCCCAAATTTAAAAATTTTACTTTCTTGATGTAGTCTAATGACAGATGTGGAAGTCGAGTAAATGTTTCGCAGTAACTTGATGTATGCACTTTCGATGCCTTGATGTTCAACTGAGTTAAGTACTGCTGACAACGAGACGGAATCGAGAGCTTTTTCAAAATCTATTAATCCTAAAATACTGGAAGTTCATATTCATTAGTTCTTTCCATAACTTCCTTTCAATGTTTGTATGTGGTCCATCGTGTTAAATCCACGACGAAATCAGGCTTGTTCACTTCCATGGTTAAAATCTAAGTCTCGTTCAATACGATTCAAAATAACTTTGGTGAACATTTTGTATAGGACTGAAAATAAACGAATTGGTCTGTAGTTTTCGACGCGTTCTTTGCCCCTTTCTTGTAGAACAAAATAATAAGGGCATTATTCCAACTTAAGGGTATTTGTCTCTTCCTCAGGCACATCGAGAATAGTTTCGCAAGTTCCTCTTTCATTTTTTCACCTCCCCATTTTAACATCTCTCCTGTGAGTCCGTCTTCTCCTGGCGATTTTCCGTTCTTCATCGCTCGAAGTACTTTATCCACTTCTTCTTTCATGACGTCTGGGACTTCTACATCATTTTCTTCTTGTCTTAATTTCCTAGTTCTTCGGAGTGGCACAATTCTTTGTAGAAATTTTCAAATATATTTATCATTTCTTCCTTATTTCGTGTTACGGTACCGTCTGGTCTCTTAACTGCAATTATTTTGCTTTTTCCCTATCATGAGCTGCTGCTTGGCTTTCTTCAGGCTCTTGTTTTCCTCAATTGTATTTCTAACAAGATTTTCGTTATACCTTCGTACATCCTCTCATATTTTCTTCATTACCGTTTTATTTAGTTCTATGTACTCAATCCTTCTTATGCAATTTTCGTCTACTTTCATTTCCCTTCTTTCTTCATCAAGAGTTTAGTTTCTTCTGAGACTTTGCTCTCTTTTTTCTTTCTGATGCCTGCTTCCTTGGCTGTTTTTCTTATTGTCTCAGTGAGTATTTTATTTCTGCTATCGATGTCTTCTTCATCCTCTAACTCTTCCAAGGTGCTGAATCTCTTGCTTAGTTCTATCTCGAATGTCTGTTTATGTTTCCCTAGATTTTCCTGATCTAAAACTGGCAATTTTCCTCTGATAAGCTTCTTCCTCTCAAGTCTAGTATTTAGTTTTAGCTTACATCTCACCATCCTATGATCACTCGAGACTTTGAAACTGTTCAGAACAGACACGTCTTGCAGAATTTCACTGTTATTCGATAGAATGTAGTCTATTTCGATTTTGGTCCCACTTGGGGCTTTCTATGTCCACTTCCTCTGGGGCGGTTTCTTGAAAAATGTATTGGAAATGAACAGTCTGTTGGCTTTTGAGAATTCCACTAACTTTTCTCCTCTTTTGTTTCTTTTGCCCAATCCAAAATTTCCAACTATCGTGTCACTGCTCTGCTTGGTTCCTACTTTCGCATTGAAGTCTCCCATTACAATTTTGTAAAGCGATTTGCTGTTATCCAAAATCTTCTGTATCTCCTCGTATAGGTCTTCGACTTCCTCCTCCGGGTATGAGGTTGTTGGAGCATACACTTGTATAATTTCCATACTGTATCTCTTGTTTATCTTTATTACTACCCGTGCGATTCTATCTGAAATCCCTTCAATTTCTGTGATCCGTGTTTTCAGGTCCTTATTAATAATAAAGCCAACTCCTGCCGGTTTTCCATTTTCTGTTCCTTTGAAGTAGAACATGTGCCCTGACGGTAGTTCCAACTGTTCTTCATTCTTCCTCCACAGTTCTGATAGCCCTATGTTGTCCCACTTAATCCTCTTAAGTTCATTCTGCAATTCTTCTAATTTGTCCTCTCCTCCAAGTGACTGACAGTTGAAGGTCGCCACGTATAGGCCCGTTCGAGTTACCGTGTCGGTGTCCTGGCAGTCTACTGTCCAAACCCGGGCATTTTGACCCTTTGACTTCCTGCAGGACTGACCGCTGCCGTTGCCATCTGCATTCCGTCCTCCGGGCAATGAGGACCTCCGAGGCTGTTTCCTTACTTGTACCATCATGTGTAAAGAAAGGATGTGTGCTGACATTTGACTCACCACGCTGTCAGCTAATGCGAATTGGTGAACAGCCCATCCATGTTCGTTCGCCAAGCCGTTGCTTGGGTACTAACATGCCCAACGATGTGAACGTATGGATTGGACATTAGGCATCTACCCCGGTCGGTTCCCTTAAGCCTTAGCAAGAGGAATTAAGAGATCTTCTCCCAGTTAGTGGCAGAAGCCTTTTTGGGCGGCAGTCTCGGTTTGCCGGTCCTCTCCCGATTTCCCGGTCATATAATCATATATGAATATGATTATATACAGCCGTTTTCTATGCACTGCTAAATGAAGGCCTCCCCCTTTTCTTTCCACATATCTCGGTCTGCTGATATCCTCATCCATGTAGCTCCTGAAAAACGCTTGATTTCATCTACCCATCTTACATTTGGACTTCGTCTCGGTCGTTTCTTTTTTCTAGGAATCCACTGTAGTACATTTGTCGTCCACCATCCATCTGTTCGTCTAGCTATGTGACCGGCCCATCTCCACTTCATCTTCTTCGCAGTCTTGATTACATCCTCTACCTTTGGTTGTGCGCGAATCCATTCATTTCTCTTCCTGTTCCTCCTGGTTATTCCTAGCATGCACCTCTCCATTGCTCTTTGTGCGACTCTCAATGTTTGAGTCATTTTAAAGTATTTTACCGCCTTTCCAATGAAAAACACAGTAATTTAAAAACGTCTCAAAATCTAAGTAAAATCTCAATTTGCTTTTCTTTTATTAAAAAAAAGTAGATATTTAGAAGTTTTCACATTAATTCACTGAAAAGTAATTAGTGTTGTAAATCTCAGGTGAAAATATAAATGTGGAGTCATAATGTCTTCATTAGTAAAATTACACCAATCCCATGTCTCTATCTCAAACTAACGCTTCTTGAGGATTTCCAAAAATGACGTTCTCTGCTTTTAACCCGATTTTTGTGAATTTTACAGCACTGCAATCACAAACGAATTGACACTTTTCCAAATCTAGACCAAATGTACAGCTGTGCCAAATTTTAAGCAAATCTGAGATGGTGAGGCTTGGATGCTGTGTTGATTTGATATGAAATGCCCCATATACGCTGGATGTAATTTTTATAACCACTTTCCTCCTTAGATATGAATATAATTATTGAAATTTTACGATAGCTAATGGTGTTCGAATACTTTCGTGAGTCACTGTCAGTTTAATATTTCGGAGTAAATTCATACATACTATATTTCACGAAGTTCTTTCAGTGTGACGAAGTGACTGATATATTGGTTTTCTATCTCAGTTTACTCTCTTTCTTTCTGATTTTCATGGAATCATATCCATTGCGTTATTATGTACTATAACAGACTAATATTAAATTTTCCTGCATCTTTTTCATATTCCGAATAGAAAATTGAATACAAAAAGGTAGAGATGGATAGGTTGACTGAAGAGTAGAGACTTCCAAAGTTGATCGAAATCCATTGAACAAAGGGTCAAATCATATGCAAAATGCTTGATCTCTTCCAATATCTTTACGTTCTTTTCTTAAAATTCCAACGACTGTAACTATCAACACACACTTTTAAAGCAAATATACTTAAAATGAACTTCAGTCATAGGGATCGGAACCAGGGGGAAGGAGAGGGGGCAAGAGTCCCATCGGACATTTTGACGGGAGGCAAAATTATCAAAAACCATATTCCTTAAATTCATATTGTGACCCCCGTGAAAATACCTATTTTTTTTATAACTTATCCCCCCCCCCAACTTCAATAACCGACCGCCATATCCTGCATAACTTGAGAGCATACTAATACTCTAATCTTTATATTTCTTAACGGAAAATATAAGATGAAAGACTAATGAGTCACCCTGTGCTTTTTCTTCCTTTTATCTCTCATAGCGACATGCACGATTTGAATATCGCATTTGTGCAGTGTTCTTTAATGTATGTGATTGATGTGAAGATAACAGATCGTTTATTACCTGTTCTGAGCTAAATGTATCTTCAGAGTTCCTAACGGGTCGCCGTAATAAGCGCGAAACGGAAGAATCACGAAAGGAAGTAAAGCGTACGGAATAAGCGCGAAACGGAACCATAGCGACAGGAACAAGCGCGAAACGGAACTAGAGCGACAGGAACAAGCGCGAAACAGAACTAACGCGAACGGAATTAGAGCGACAAGAACAAGCGCGAAACGGAACTAAAGCGACAGGAACAAGCGCGAAACGGAATTCCAGCGAGAGGAACAAGCGCGAAACGGAAATAGAGCGACAGGAACAAGCGCGAAACGTAACTACAGCGACAGGAACAAGCGCGAAAGAGAACTAGAGCTACAGGAACAAGCGCGAAACGCAACTAACGCTGACGGAATAAGCGAGAAACGGAACTAGAGCGACAGGAACAAGCGCGAAACGGAACTAACGCGAACGGAATAAGCGCGAAACGGAATTAGAACGACAGGAACAAGCGCGAAAGGGAACCATAGCGACAGGAACAAGCTCAAAACGGAATTACAGCGACAAGAACAAGCGTGAAACGGAACTAGAGCGACAGGAACGAGCGCGAAACGGAATTAAAGCGACAGGAACTAGCGCGAAACGGAATTAGAGCGACAGGAACAAATGCGAAACGGAATTAGAGCGACAGGAACAAGCGCGAAACGGAACTAGAGCGACAGGAACAAGCGCGAAACGGAACTAACGCGAACGGAATTAGCGCGAAACGAAATTAGAGCGACAGGAACAAGAGCGAAACGGAAATAACGCGAACGGAATAAGCGCGAAACGGAACTAGAGCGACAAGAATAAGAGCGAAACGGAACTAGAGCTACAGGAACAAGCGCGAAACGGAATTATAGCGACAGAAACAAGCGCGAAACGAAATTAGAGCGACAGGAACAAGCGCGAAACGGAATTAACGCGAACTGAACAAGCACGAATGGAAGTAGCGCGAAGGGAATAAGCGCGAAACGGAATTAACGCGAACTGAACAAGCACGAATGGAAGTAGCGCGAAGGGAATAAGCGCGAAAGATGAACAGTTCCAGAAACTGGTTTCCATGAATCGAATTATACTGTCACAGAAACAGGAACGAGAACCGAAATGAGCAGGCATTGAGGTTAGAACCATTTGCCTACAAATTGTTTATTTGATCAGTGTTTCCAAGTAATAGATTTCTATGTTTCTTAGGGGATATTAACTTTTTAATTCGAAATATTAACAGAATGTCAAGTGAATTATATGTCGCCTAAGATTTATAATTAGATATCCTTTTATTTGTGATAAGATAGAAATTATAAACGTTACAAAACATTAATCACAAAACAAATTTTCATTAGAATTGTTTGATAATATTTTATTGAAATGAAAATGGAATTCTTGTAAAGGTTGGTTTACTTGAAAGCTTACGTTGCTTGCTTTGCGTGCTATTTGGGTGAATAGCCAGTTGAAACACGTGTCACACTTACCTTACAATAAAACACGCAATGAAACCCGTGTTTGAATTGATTACTCACCAAATCGCAAGCTTTCATGAAAACCAACCACAAGACTTGTGAGATAAATCGCGTTATTTTTCTTATGATTATAATCTTGTCGTGTCAAACACCAAATCCTGTAGGTTTTTCGATGCTTGAGATGCCATAACATTTTTGGTAGAATGTGTCTTGCTAGCATTCTTCGAGAAATATTGATTGCTACCTGACGTCAAAATTGCAATATGTGCGATTTAGTAGGGAGATTGTAAGTACATTAATTGAATTATTGTATTCAATGCTGGATTAAGCTATTTGGGGGCCGTGGGCTATTGACTTTGTCGGGGTCCCTGTTACCTATTCTCTGTTCAGGAACGCCTTAACATCATTCGGAGGACCTTGTGTGTGATGTTTTTAATAACATAATGGGATTAAATGTGGAGGTAACAGACAAATGTAGATCTCATCGAACTGGACCTTCTTGTTAAATTTGTTAGCCAAAGAACGAAGATGCAAGTGTTGAAGAACAATTGGAAACTGGTGGACAAAGGCATCTATATTAATGAAGATTTGTGCAAGTCCCGCCTACAGCTTTTACAAGAAGCTAACAAGAATTTCGGGTGGCGCAAGTCATGGACGGAAGATGGAAAGGTGGTTGTTATAAGCTTAATGACAAAAAACATTATGTCTCCTCAAGTGCGGAACTGAACAAGGTCAAATGAACACCTACAGGCCTTGACATGGATATTGGACTTCTGTTATTCAACCAAGCGCAGTATTATTTTTTTTTCATCCTTCATGCATTCTTAATTCGTGTGTGTGTGTATAGTCATATTAAAGTGTAGGTAGATTGTGAATTGTCACTTATTGTTTCCAGTAACTAATCACGTAAATACAGGTTACTGTTGTTTTTTTAAGCAACAAGTTTCGCATAGTCCTATTGATTACTGCATGCGGTAAATGTGTCAGTTGTGATTCTGTTAGTGTGTTTGTTTACTTATATATGCGTGGTTTGATAATATTCAGTGAACAACCTAGAATATCTTGTAGAGGAAGTAAGATCAGGATTACCAATGAGTTCAATTGTCTGGAAGAAAAAGTCATAGGTAAGTGGAAGAAAGAGCATTCTTGTAACTACAGTATTTGTTTGTCACCAGTACAAGAAGTAGCTTAGTTGCTATAATAACGATTATTTACCATAAAAATGCAGACAGACCGACCCACGTTGTAAAGCTACAACACCTACCCATGCAATCTCGAAGTATAACTAAACGTTTCCCCATATAAATCATGTCGCTGCAACCTTCAAATTTTATAATAGCCCATGCTAACCCTAATAGCATCCGATATCCATGGGACGTTCTGAACAAGCCCCATTGATGTCACAATGTCGCACGGGATATTGAGA
Organism: Lepisma saccharinum; assembly: GCA_022664845.1. Taxonomy (NCBI): domain Eukaryota; kingdom Metazoa; phylum Arthropoda; class Insecta; order Zygentoma; family Lepismatidae; genus Lepisma; species Lepisma saccharinum. The sequence continues at coordinate 31,337 of JAGDQP010014107.1, read as the reverse complement.
CATACCCAGGATATCCGTAGGAAATCCTTCCTGGATAATCACGGCTTTGTGAGTAGAGGGGTATTCTGGGGATATCCTGGCAGGATGATCCCGAATGTGGTCGTATTGCGATATCTTGATAATATCATGAGGTAATTTGTAACGCTCGCAAACAGTCGATTGTTTCACGCAAGCACGCTTCGCGTTTGGCAACTGTTTACTGCCTGTTTGTAATAGACGGTTAAGTGCACCATTACTTCGAACTAACATAATTGAGTTACTACGCATAGTTTAGATGTAAGCGTATGTCAGTTCATATTGTTAAGTGCATGCAGATGTTTTAAGATAGCTAGGATATTGTATATTTATTAATTTCACGTAAGTGAGCGCGCCAAGCTGTACCTGTCATTACCTTACGCCTTTGTGGTGCACATGCTGTCATACTGACCTCACATGAAACGAGGGAAAATAACTTCAAGTGCGCGCGAAAACATTTTGTTGTTGCAAACTACACGGAAAGGTCAAAACACCTGCCGCGCCCTGCATTTTTGACGGTAGGGATATGTACACGTTCGCTGAATTGCGTAGTATAAAAACATCCAATCTGAATGTGCTTTTAGTTTAACGTGGTTAGGTATCTTTGGCTCAGGGCGAATGGAGTAGTATTTTTTTTTTGCTGCTCCATTAATGAAAAACCACCTAGGCCTAATTATTCTAACTTTACCTACAATCAGTAATAATATCTCAAAAGGGACACACTTCAAAAATTCAAAATTTGCACAAAAAAGGCAATAGTTGTAACAAGTGGTAAAAACTTAATCATTGACAAGTAAAGTACCCGAAGTGAGGACTCGAGTTGCTCATCAAGTGATACCTTAAATTGAAGATAGTGATGAGTATAGTACACCTGTGAAATCCTAGCTGCAGAGCTCCAGAAATAAAAAGGTTATGGCGGGTCAAAGTTCAAAGAGAAAGTGAATTTAGCTGCTTGTGATGTCCATGTTTTGCTGATTATCCCGATGGTAACACGTCGTAAGTTGCTCCCAATTAATGTAATGGGTAGAATTATATCCCTCTCTCTGCCTGATATCCCGCTTTCTTTTATTCGTGTATGAATGTCCTCTTTGAATATGAGAAAAAAAGGCAAACACCCAGTTATAAGAAACTTAATGCAACAGTTCACGATAAATTCAAAGAAATGGTCGAGAGATGTGCAATTATACACGACAGGACTCTTCGCTTTTGGGCTCTTCAGATAAGTAAAGAGCTAGATCCGGATAATACTCTACAATTCAAGGCATCTCGTCACTGGCTGTCTAATTTTAAAAAGAGAAACAATATCGTCAGTCGTTCTATCACGCATAGGGATAGCAAAATGTGGAAATCAAAAGAGGCTGAATTAAATCACCTATTACGACATGTATTACGTCCATGAAAGAACTTATGTTACTAGAAGACCTGAATCCTCGTCAAGTATCTATTAAATGCTGATCAAAGTCGATTTGACAAGGAACTCCATGCATACAGGACTCATAGGACTAAAGGTACTGTGATTGTAAGAGGTGTATTTGGATCAGTCAGTGTTACTACTCATTCATATATAATCATGCCGGTTATTTCCATGGATGGTGAAATATTGCGTCCGATGTACGTTCTTGTATCCGAATCCAGTGGTCAATTTCCAGGAAATAAGCAAAAAGATCCCGATAACATAGTGTCCCATCCAGGAAAGACTGCAAACATGAACAAAAGTGATTTAAAAGAGTTTTATTCTGTATTCTGGAATAACCTGCCTGCCGATCGTGATAAAGTCTTGCTTTTGCTGGATTCATGGAGTGCAAATAAGGATGATAACGTATCAAATGAATTATGCCCTAATCATATAACACTGTTCAAACGTTTAATTCCTGGTGGTTGCACTGGTTTCATCCAACCACTTGATGTTTACTTCTTCCGTCCATATAAATCATTTATCAGGTTCATTACTGACACAGTTATCGCTTCCTCGGAAATTAATCTCTGGCATTGAGATAACATTTTACGAATGCAGTCCTTCACTCTCTTCCAATTCAGCGCCTCACGATTTCGCAACATGATCAGGTTTGCGTTTTACAAAAGCGGCTACTTGGATGAGGAGCCCGCACCCTGGATTTCTCCATTGGATTATTGTTTTGATTCTAATATACGTGACGAGTGTTACAAGACCTCATGTGAGAACATCTCTTTTGTCAAGTGTGCTCATTGTGAGCAAAGTATCT
>JAGDQP010014107.1:0-28700 GCA_022664845.1 Lepisma saccharinum | reverse complement strand
AACTAGATTCTGCATTGTTCCGCAGTAGCTTACCACTTGGAGCTTTTGTTATATTGCGGAAGTCTTCGATTATTATCAAGTGCTGCCTTTTTTTTACGACTTATGAGTAAAGTGTTGCCAGTATACCACATCACAAACCACAGATGTAATGTCCACGAAGATGGTACGCTCAGGTCAGTTTTCCTACAAATGTTGTTTCTGTGTTATGAAGACGGTGAATAAAATGCTACGTCGAAACTCATTGCAGGATTATTTTCTGCAATTAATGATGCCTTCTTGTGCATGGATAGACGATGATGTTATTGTAGACGGGACTGAGATGACTTTGGCGCAGCCTTTGTCCTTTATGCTGCTGGCATGCCCTGGGTCTGAGTAAGGGCTTTCACCGTCTTCGTGTTAGTCAATTTCAGTAGTCATAGTTGGATGTTGTGTAATTCAACAACATCCAACTATGACTCCTGAAAATGACTAACACGAAGACGGTGAAAGCCCTTACTCAGACCCAGGGCATCCCAGCACCATAGACCTTTACATCTTCGTTAACTAATAAAAGGACAAAGGCTGACCCCACCTTCCCCCTAGGGATGTCCAGCTGGGCAATTTGTGATATCCATGCGACATCCCATAATATCCACCGAACGTCCGATCGCGATGGCCACATGACGTTCACGGACATTCCATGGAGGTCCCGCGGGATGTCCCATCGAATGCCCAGGAAGCGGACATTCGGCCATCTGATCAACACGTATAGGATATCGTGGGGACGTCCTGTGGATATCGTGGGGACATCCCCTGGATATCCATATTAAATTGAATGTTATTAGGGAATGCTCGCTCAATGCTAAATAAAATGGACGAAATTAGATTGCTTCTTTACAAGCAACAATACGAAATTCTTCTAATTAAGGAAACTTGGTTAGACGATTCCATAAACTCAGCCGCACTCGATAAAGTCCATGTAGTCCATGCAGTACAGTGTAGTCCATGAGGACCGACAACTAAAGCAAGACGGGGGTATTGCCATATATTATCGCAATCAATCAAAATATATAACCCGGCGCTAGCGCTGGGTGAGAATCATATTGAGTACTTGAATATTGTTGTTAAAATTAACGCCACGCGAATAGGAATAATTGGAACGTACAGACCTCCTAGTACACCGTACTACAAACTGTCAGCTCTAGATCGGATAGCGAGTATGTATTCACAGGCTGATAATTTGTTCGTGCTTGGTGATCTTAATTGTGATCAAATGTCTCCAAAGGACCCATATATTTAAAGAATATTTTAGATACATAGGGTCTACCAACTTGTCAACAAACCCACCCGTATAACTGAATAAGGAAAGTCGCTGCTTCATTTGATCATAACAGAAAACTAAACAATGTGCTTACGCACGAAGTGTACCAACCAACAGGAAGCGTTGATCACTGTTTGACTACTGTAACCTTAAACATAATCAAACCACGCAGAAACGAACCAGTCTATATAACTTACCGCAATTACTCTTCTTTTGACGAACGTGAATTTTGCCACAGTGCAAGATCGTTTAACTGGGATGCACTCAAATCATATGAATCAATCGATGAGAAAGTTGATTTTTTTACAGAAGTTCCTTATAGACATATTTGATAAACATGCCCCGATTTCCTCTGCTAAAATAACAGCCCTGCGCCGTATAGGGAAGGGGTGTAAGTTGAGCAAGTGGGTACCCTACACACTGTCGGAAGCTAATAATTACCAACGAGTGACAGGCCTGTTTGTCGATGCTTTCTCGACACCGCAATACACTGATATTTGGATAAATGCTCACCAGGGATGAAAACTGGGGCCTGTATGAGACACCCAACCGTGCCAGACATGAGTTGTCACTGCGGGAGCCTGTGCCTCACACAACAAGACCACATCTGCACCAACGCAAAATCATGCTCTGTATCTGGTGGATTAATCGCCAAGTGGGCACTACAAGCTGCTACCACCGGGGCAAATCATCACGGTGGACCTGAATTTGCAGCAGTTGGAATGTACACTGTACAACAGACACTGTAGCATAAAAAGCTAGCATTAGTGAATCGCAAGGTTGTACTGTTTCTTACCGACAAAGCCAAATCATATGTAGTCAGGGATAGCATACAGCGACTTCGCTGGGAGATAGTGCCATTCGCCGTACTTCTCGGACCTTGCGCTAATCTCTTCCATTCCCTGGACAACCACCTTCGTGAGAAAGCCTTCGCGAATAAGGCATACTTGCGGCAGGCACTCACGGCCTTTTGTGCCTACAAGGTCCCCCCCCCTCTCCAGTTTTACCATCTGGGCATTGTGCAGCTGCAGTAATGTTGGCGCAAGCTGGTGGATGCCGATGGGGTTTACCATAACATTTTGTGTATACCTTTCAGTTTATGACTATGAAAAGGACAATAACATTTTGATTACTTTGTAGAAAAGAGGACAGAAATACTTTTCGATTGTGTATACAGGTAGGCGCAGAAACTTAACGTCATAGTGGGAGAGATGTTGCTATCATGTTCTTACTATTTACGGAATTAAATTACATTTAATAACCCAATGCGAATTCTGGTATTCTTAACGTTATTTTCTGTCTGTACAGGAGCGGATATTCCTTCTCAGTCCCGCTCAATCAGGAACGGTTGGGAGTCCTATTGTTAACACGTCAATGAGGGATATATAATTGCAAAGAGCGTTAAATAGTAAACATGTCTATAAAAATACAAGGATTTTTTTTAGTAATTTTAATATTAGTAGTGAGGAGTCCTTTTTAAGCAAAAAAAATGTTGGCCTTCACGGAAGTGAAACACAAGCAAAGCGCGTTAAAATATTTAAAATTCATATGGAAGTTTAAGGGAGCATTTACTAATAAGCAGTATCAGCATATTCAAATGGTATCTTAAAGAAAAAAAATAATAGTTGGCCTGCACGGGTATCGAACCCGGCTCCCCAACCAGCTAAGCCGACAATCTACCACATAGACAACGAAAGCTGCTGGAAGCTAAATATTAGGAGAGAATTTTAATATATACATTGATTTTAGGCATCTATGGCTCAAACCGAGATAAGGTAGAAAGAGAAAGCGGGAAAAAATGTCATCAGGGGTGAAGTCGATCAGGTTTGGATGAAAACAAACGTGATTAAACTGAGATTTCTCACTACAATCACTTCGTGGTTGCGTTAAACGATACTAATACCTCTCTGGAATGCAAAATCAGAGCATTCAGTAATAATCGATTTCACACCACCCTGATCGACTTCACTCCTCCTGACGATAGTTTTCGAAAGCCTAAATTAGAGGTACCATCTCGGCATTTGCCTGGTATGACTGAGAAATAACCCTGGAATAACCAATCAGCATGTTTAGTTACTGGTAGCGAAACCAGAACTTCTCGAACGCGAAGCAAACGCTTTACTACTAATAGTTGAGCTAGTATTTACAACACTCCCTCACTCCCTGTTCGCAGTTGAGTGTTGACTTGTCTAAGTTGTCTTGTTTAGCAGTAACAGAATCGGCGAAACTAACTGGAACAATGAATGAACAGTACTTGAGCTTCTGAAATCTCTGGTCATTTTTTTTCTGTATAGCTTTCTTATGGATTTTCATGGGTACAAACTACGGAAGACCTTGCTGAGGGTAAAAATATACCACCGTTTGGTCCTGATATGATTGTTTTCTGCGACAATTTTTGCCAAAAAGAAAGCATAACTCCTCAGCTTTGCTTTCTTGGCTGTAGCAACTCCTACCCCCTCCCACAGAGGGCAATAGGTGACAAGGAACAAAGCTTTACAACTATCTATAAACCGTGGACCAAATGCTTTTCATTTGAGTAAAATTCTAACAGCACAAGCTGTCCTCTTATCTATGATCTTTTATTATTGCGCACTGATGTGTGTTTTTCGTGGTTGAAGGCGAGGAGGAAGCATACTTTGTCTGGCTTCGGGTTCGGAGTGTAGATCCTTTCTTCCTCGAAAGAAGCCTATTGGAATACAAACCATCGCTCAGACTAAAATATTAAATAAATGAATTTTCATCTAAGTTACCTTTTATAGATGTACTACAATATGTTACCTCATAGTTTCCAAGAAGTGGTGAAAATTATAATCCTGGTTGGGATGATATTCAGAGTCCACAGCCGGGGATGAAATCTTCTCGTACCAAGGAAGATCCCCATATCCCCCGGCAAATCAAACACTGGTGTGAGGAGTAGTCTATATACACAGATAATTAAAGTTACGCGCTGGTGTAATGGACAGCATACCCGGGCGGCAACTGGGAGATCCGAGTTCGAGTCCCGGTCACGGCGGTTGTTAATTTTTCTGTATTAGTTTCAAGGTTTACCTAACACAAGGTTCTTGTGAAAAAGGAATTACAACCCTAAGTATAGACAATTACGCCTAAAATTATTATATTGTTTTTGCATATTAACCAGAATTTCGGAGTGGGGTTCCAGGCCAACCCCCTAAATACATCCATCTATCAGTAGGGGGAACCCATTTGAACGAGAGGCACCTTAGAACAGTGGAGATAACTTTTAATTTATAAAACGATTTTTTTTGTCCAACATTTATAAATTGTAAACATCATGCCATACAGCTGTCATTTGTTTTCACCATTCGTGTACGTTACCTGGCGAAGTATGGTACGGTACTTGATGTAGTTTGTGGAATACCAAAGTAAAAAATCATCTCAGATATAGCCGGCCGGGTGGCCGAGCGATCTGCGGCGGTAAGCCATCGGCTCGAAGGTCCCGGTTCGAGTCCCGGAAGGGGCATGGGTGTGGATTTTAACAGCTAAAGGGCGAATCATGATGGTCCGAAGTCCAAAGTTACTAGTTTTCTTTATATATAGGAAAATAAAGTTTACCAAGAAGTTTTACATATGTTATTTGTGTCTCTGAACAAATTCTCTGATTGTGAGGAACCAAAATTAGATATGCGAAACAACGTGTTCAAAGGTGCCCCTACTTCCATATTACTCAATAATATTGTTTTTCGATATTTTGATATTGTTTGGTATATTGATATAGTTCGGTATTATCGATATTTCAGTATATCAGTATTTCGGTATCGTTAGGTACTTCGGTATATCGATAATTGTCGGTATCCAAAACATACCGAAAGTCGGTATGAAAATCTCAATACCGAACACCCCTAGTACTTACATAGGTCTACGTACGTAGTAGGTACTCAATTGTCAAACGCACGTAAAACAATATTTTACAGTTGCTTCGTGTAAAAAAAAAAAAAAAGCAAGAAAGACAGAAGGCATAACTTATTTTAGGTTTCCAAAGGATTTTGTTACTTGCCACTTTCCATGATGACTGCTCAGAACAAGGACTTGGTTATGCGGTGGTTTAGTGGTAGAGCGCTCATCTCTGGTGCTTGGGGTCATCCGTTCGATACCACCTCATTCAATCTGGGATTTGTGGAAGAGAAACACCGTGTGTGAGTTTTCTCACACTTTCTTCATTCCACCAGTTCTCTCATCATCGTCCATACGGCCTGAACCAAAGTTGCCTAAAGACGCTAAAATAAAATTCAAATCAAATTCAAATACTTTTTATCTAGCGGTTTATTTAGCACACAAATGCCGTCATATGGATTCAAACTTACGTCTTGTTCTGATCAACTTCCTTCTGTCCTGTAAAAGCTATAATGTCGCGAAGTGGACTTTAAAAACCAAGCTACTAAGCCAGGATTTCCTTCAAACCGCGAAAGATATTAAAATTGCATTTCGTTCTTTTCATCCTGCAGAAAATTTTAGTACAAAATGCGTAGAAATGAGAAATATTATTACTTTACTATGTTCAAAGCTTCCTTTAGTAAATTCAAAAGTTGTACGTTAGGCCAAAACATGAACTTTCATTCGAATTAGGTATTTAAATTTGAAAATAAAATCAAATCTTGGAAATGCCAATAAAGCAAGAAAATGATCTAAGTGATATTACTAGAATTCACGACGAACTGTCACAACTTAAACTAAACACTTGAGCTACATGATATGGAATATTTCAACAAAATGAGCATGGTGAAACATTGTAATGATATTCTTCTTCTTCTTATTATTATTATTATTGACATTCGAAGCCATTGAATAAGTATAACAAAAATTGTGTTCATAATGATCCCGCATAATATTTTTTCTCATCTGTGTGTGTCCTTTTTTAATTTCTCTACATTAAGAGTTTTAGATATCACAACAACATTGAATTTAAAAAAAACACAGCTTTCTGACAAGGCTGATACTATTTAATTAATAACAAAAGGAAATTAAAACGTTACAGTTTTAGAAGTATACCACTTCCTTCTTCAGACTGCACTCTACAACTCTCAGAAAGCTGTTTTATTATTATTATTATTATTATTATTATTATTATTATTATTATTATTATTATTATTATTATTATTATTATTATTATTATTATTATTATTTAAGAGTTTTAATGTAAATAATAGGGGTTTCAAATTGTTCATTTTATTAGGACATAAAGGTTAAAGGAGCGTTCATTGTAATCTTTACGAAAGTTAATATCATATCCATACTGACAAGGTGAAGTCCATTGATTTTAAACATTGCAAAATCCAGAAATTTAAATATTTTCTCAGTCCTAAGCCTGGAAAATGTGTAGTGAATCAGTTAGCGTTGAAATTGTTCATGAGTTATTGGTGACGGACAAATCTGCTGACATAATATTGGTGCCATCAAAATGAGCTGTCAAACCGCAGGAAATATAAAACAATATTTCCTCAAAAAGTTGTTTTTGTATGGTTTCCAATCCAATTAAATGAAAAACTACTCTACTTTCCATAACAAATTCTGAAGTTGATACTTCGTAGAGATATTTCTTGGATGTCACTGGTTCCCAGTATCATAATTCAATTGCGGATATGCACTTATACTCTCTCTTTGTTTCTATCCTTTTTGCCCCCAAAGCTCTAAGTTAAATATTTTCCGAGTTATAGACTTGGTACGAGAATAACGCCGTAGACTCTACTGTCTAATCAGCACATATTTGTAACTCGATATTATGATAAAAAATATGTACAGAAACACCTATATATTTAGAGCTTGAAATTATAGGCTCGGAGAAAATATATATGAGTAAATTGTTCATTAATTACAAAAAGAAATTGTGTGAAGTACAGATTTCATTACGCTGTATATTGTGCTGCCTTAGTGCTTATCATGCGAATAACGTCATCGTCAGGTTCTGTCGAACGCTTCCGAGGATATCCGAAGTTCAGACTGTGCCGCCCTGTGGGTGCACAGACCCCCATGGAAGCGGTAAATAAAATTTTATCGTTAGCAAAATTCATTATTTGTTAACTAATCATGCATTTTTTTTAAAACTCTTGTCTTGTATTAGGACAAAACTGACATAACATAGCACTAACATTTCACCACAAGAACCTACATAAACTTTAATATTGTCTCATTTATCACATGCATCCGAATCCGACTAAATATTTTACAGAACATTAGAAAAGTAGGGCCTACGGTCCATTTAATAAAGATTGGTCCGTGATTTCGCGGTTCTGTCATGACGTAACCTCAAAATTTATTGGATTCTCGTACCTTGTTGGAATTGTTAGAATGTTGCCTTTTTGATACTTAACAAATTTTCCTTTGTAATATGTGGTGAGAAATACATACAAATTAGTGAGGAGGTGCGAATTTTAAAGTTTTTTTTTAGAAACTCAGTGTTTATACGACTCTATCTCCGAAATGAGATCACGTGGAAAAAATCCTGTGCATAATATGTAGATGCATCTATTGGCTGTAATTTGTGAGAATCTTAATTCTCTTAATGCTTTTCTTGTAATTAGGAAAAAAATGATATAATGTTATCTCTGGATGCCACAGTGCACTATCAATCTGAAAATACTAATAGAAAGATCCTGAAGTACTCTTTACAACCAGTTTGTTTTTATCTGTTTTCACAGCTAAACAATAACGGATTTGACATTGTAAAGTTAGCTGTTGTTCACCCTTCTTTATCATAGCTCATGGGGAGTGACAACTTTGCCATATCACCGCTAGTCATCACCCATGTTTTTGGCCCTATTCTCTGTAGTTATGCAGCGCGAGAGAGGAGTTTTCTGAAAATGTGTAAATCGTTTGAGTACTCATTTAACTATTGGAGTGTTAGTGATTAGTTTGTTTTAGTTGCATATCTTTATTTTTAACATTCATTATCTGCGAAGTTCTAAAAAGTCCATGGTTATTCAAGCTCGAGTTTATTTTGACGCAGAGAAAGAGCAGGGTGTAAGTGAAGACTGTTCTACACAGATATAGGATAGGAGTCTTAGGTGTAAGCAAGCGCGTATTTAACGGGTGGATCCGGGGGGAGCGGATCCCCCAAACCCAGAGTTCTATAGAAAATAGTATAACTTCAGGCGAAATTATATATATTTAGTATAAATTTCATTACCATACTTGGATGGACCCCCCGGAAGCCCTTGAACCCGTCCCAAAATCAAATTCTGGATACGTGCCTGGGTGTAAGTAATTGGTCTCGAGACCGGGACCGCGGGTGTAGCCCCGAGAACACGAAATATACGACACTGAAACTTCCTAGCAATAGTAATGGAATATGGAAATCTATGTAGTACAAAATGATCGGCCCGATGTCCATAAATGGTTGGTCAATCTTGGCCCCGACGATCGGGAAAAGGTCGTCATGTCCGCTCTTTGGTCGACTTCCCGACAAACCTAGTCCCGACGATTTCCTGACTAGATGCGGACAACAGCAACTATATCCCGACGGATTACTGACGACTTGCTGACCAAATGAAGGGCGGAGATTGTGCCAAGCTACATTTTGGTAAAAAAATGGGTTGGCTACCTCTCTCGGTATAAATTGTACCGATTTACTAATTAACTTGTAGTAGTTGTTTATTCCTTCAATAGATGGGAGAAAAAATAACTTCCATTGTATTGCATATTTGACTTCAGTCGCTTCATGCTTGTGGAAAATAATGTTGAGCAACATTTGGTCACATGATACAACATGTCGCTACGTAAGAGGGAGCTTCGTTATGTGTTCCTGGAGGCAGAGGCGGCGTTTGGGGGTGGCAACTGGGGGAACCGCCCCAGGCCCCGCGCTTAGGGAGGCCCCGCGTTCCGAGTTGAAATTTTTCTTACTCAATGATATAAAAGTTGATTTGTAAAAAAAAGTTTACAAATAAACTAGCTTGTATAGTTTCCATGCCAAATGTAATGTGAAATGGAAATGAATAAAGAAGCACTTGTAATTAGCAATGCAGTTTTTAAAATATATTGTACTTTCTTTAAATAAATTATGTCGGATTTTTCTTTTTCATAAGAAACCGTTGTTCATTAAAACAGAGAATATTTAGTAATAAATTTAGGGTTAGGAATGAAAGGAAGAAGTGAGAGGAAGCATTTAGGGGGAAGTTGCTTACTGCTTTATCGGCTTTAGATGTAACATTTCGGCGCTCAGCGATTTTTACTTGTACTTTGGCCCCGCGGGGTCATTATTGCCCTAGGCCCCGCGCTCACCCAACGCTGCCTCTGCCTGGAGGATATATCCGACATTAGTTGTTCAGATGAAGAGCACGAGTATATTCAGGACCGAAATCGTGCTTCTTCAAGCATAGAAAATGATGCGAAGTTAAGTGCGGCTTGGCACTATATTCTCCCGTAAAATATCTGATGTTATGTGTTGGTTGCTATTAAGTTCCCCTGAGTCGATATTAAATCGTTTTTGGATTCTGTTCACCTATGTATCTAACAAGACAAACATCATTCGACTTACTGTAAGCTTGTTTCTACAGGAACGCACATTTATTGTAAGAAAGTATAGAAAAACTGTTTAGTTGCTTGGCATTGTGTTGCTACTAATTTTTTATATGTTATCAGTGCTGTGACTTGGCATTGTATTGAAACACAAAGAAAATGGATCGTTTTGGTAAAACATGTGCTGAGCGCTGTGTTTGGCGAGTACCCGTTCAGGAAGAAAGGATATCCAGTGGATTTTCCCAACCATTCACACCCAAATACAAGGAATTCTTATAAATTAAGAAGCCGAAATCGGACAGCGTGAGGAAACGCTTAGACTATATTCAACTCTCTATCATTCTTTTAACAAGAACCTGGTTACTGAAAATGACTCTTTCGAAGAGGAGATCGAATGTTTAGATTAGGTTGTTATGAAAAAGGCAATGGTTTAATAATTACTTGTCTTATTATGAAACTGGTATTGGAACATTGGTTTATCTGTCCAGTAACAATGTATTAGAGATGTATTTGTAACAACAGCTAGAAGCGGTTCAAAAAGGTTAATAATTTTGGCAAAGTTCTTTCTCTTTTGAGTGGATTAAGTTATGTTTCTTGTGTAATATTTTTTCATCCAAGTATGTTACCTAGATACAACATACATTTTTAAAGTACTGGTTCATTATTAAGAAATGTTAATATGATTAAGAAACGTTTATATTATTAAGAAACATTTATATTATTTTTCAGGCGTACGTTACACAAAATATTTTACAAGTGCATATTAATTTTATGTTTACTATAAAAAATCTATTAATTTCTGGCCAATGTTAGTGTCAAATCTCACGTATAACACTTACGTTCTGGGTCAATAAAGTGACAAGCAACATATTTCTTCAGCACCTCTAAAATAAATATAAAAATATGTAGGTACATAATATCAAGTAGACACACTAGTATGGTACTGGGTTTAGAATTGACCACATAACAAATTCAAACGGACTCCGATAACAAAGCGCGATTTGTGGATTCCTCAAAACTTTCAAAATCGATTTTCTAAAAGAGATAAAATGTGGCTTGGCACTATCCCCACCCGACCCTTCAAATATGAACAGGTTACTGACGATAGGACAGCTAAGCTGCACAGTTATCACTATATGTACAACACTGAAGTAGTTCCCGAGTAACATACATACGTTGAAAATACGTGGATGAAACGTTAGTACGGAAACGTAATATTTACGTTGTAATTGTAGCAAAATGTCCGCCTGTTCAACGGTTCATTCGACGTGGAATAATGGTTGAGAAGAAGCAGGTTGAAAACAAAAGTTGACGATAAAGAAAGTGATTCAGTTGGCTAAAACAGAGCAACGTTGCTGTCTATTTGTATACACATCTACCTGCATTTTGTCCCTTGCTTTCATCATGATATACTAACTTTCCAACAGTAATTTTTCCATCGCCTGCTGTGGGGTTCGAACGTGGGAACTTTCCGCACTTGGCGTTGGTAGCTCGATGTTCTGACGGGTGTGCTAATGAATCACTAGTAAATTGAATTTGCATTTAATTTTAAGGCCTTTAGGGAGGCAACTGAAGCTCAGGCCGGGATACGGTGGAGGAGAGGATCTTGGAAGGTCCTATTTTGTAGGTGCCATCCCAGCATTTGCCTGGAATGACTTAGGAAAATCCCCGTTAAAACCTTAGTGATGATGATCGTCCGCTGGGATCGATCCCAGGATCCCCCTACCCCGAACGCTAAGCCACTGAGCCACGGCCGCTCGATTAATCATTATATAGAAATCAACGATAAGTGCTTAACTGAATCTGCTGACAGGCTATTTCTCTGTTGTGTCCACTGTCAAATCAATGAACTGAAAATCTTCTCCACGTTGGCATTGTGAGCAGGTATTGCAATAATAAAAAAACCTGACCTTTAGAAATTCAGAATAAACTGATTCTCTATTAGCACTGAAATAGTTCACTCAATTTTTATGAGGCAATGCTTCACTGAACTCTTTGTCGCCTTTGTTTTCTGTTAGAAAAGTTTTCAAATCCGAAAGTTGATGAAACAGAAGCGATTCCTCAATACTAACTACTTTTGCTATGCACATGTCTCAGTATCTGTCCACTGTGAAATTTTATGGAGCTCCATCCATTGAAAAAATCTATATAGCATAGACTATGAAAGAGTACTCCACTAAAATAAGGAAGAGTACAAAAGTCGTACTCTTAAAAGAGTACATCTGGTAACCTCCCACATTGCACAATGGAAAATTACATACATCCACGAGAAATCACTGCGTTCCCCCTCCCCCAACAAGACACCCGAATATTTTCCCATCCCCCAGAGAAAAGAATGACTTTCCTCTCCAACAAAAAAATCCTGGCTATTCCACAGTGCATTTTTTAAATTTCCTTTTACTGTAATTCGCATTTAAATCATGAATCAATTATAGTGAACGTAAGGTAGCTGTTTTGGTAATACAATTCAGTCAGCGAGCCAGCCGCATGTGACTACTTCGCCTCTGTCTCATGCACTTTGGACGACATGGCGATTAAAATAGTAATTACGGCGGAAGTCGAAGAGCGTCTCGCGCTAGTACTTTGAGAGAAGAAAATGTAAAGATACATGACCGCAGCTAACCTTGCCTAACCTCCACTTTCCCATGGTCACTAATTTAAGATAATGTACGAAAAATGCAAAAAAGCAATTATTAATAATAAATACGAGCATATGAAAATATATTGAAAAAAAAAAGAAAAGTGTTGACGCAAGAGGGGTTTGAGCCCGGGACCTTTCACTCAAGAAGCAAACATCTTGACCATTCGGCCACGAAGCCAAGTTAGGAAATCTCGGTTTCGTCGTTGTATTTACAGTGGGTAGCGTCAGAGTCTGTCAGTATGACGTCGTAGGTGACGACGACTTCCGTCGTGTTTACTATCTTAATCCTCACTATTTCGCCAGAAAGTACAGGTTTCCAACGTACGTACGCAAAGGATGTCTATTCACTTGTTTTTTACTATTCACTTGGCTGAATTCTATGATAATTATTGGCCAGGAAATGGGCCCTGTAACCGATCATTCTCAATTGTAATTACTTTGCATGTTTTTCTAACCTGGAATTATTTTCTAATTTCCTAGTCTTTCGGAAATTTTTTAAAGGTACTGAAATGATAACTCACTTTTTTTTTTTGTAAATCTTCCAAATCGGTCTTTAAATGCATTTCACAAAGTTGGTTATATGAAAACGCACTCCAATTCATTTTTAATATATTTACGGAGCTTTTTCACAAAACTTCATTGAGAGAAACGATAAACATCGCCGGTTACGATCTTGCCTACGATGCAATAAAGTGAGGCAGGTTTCCTCCTAGTCATGCCGCTTTTTTCTTTCACTACCGCACCTTTATCCCTGATCACCAAAGCAGTCCAACTAGGGAAAAATTAATTTTTAATTAACTTGCAAAAAATAAAAATAAAATAATTCTTTTGCAATCATTGTTTATCTTTTAATTTTAATATTTTTGTTTTCAGTAAGCACAGATAGAGAATCGTGTTAAAAATACAGAATGAGAAAAAGATTGATGCATCTTTTTCCCCGGGAAGGAATTGCCCCCCCGGCAACCCTCTAAAATCATCCCTCTTCATGGTTGTTTGGGATAAAGTAGTTAATATGTTAATTCTTGTTAAAAATATCAATTCAGAAAGAAACATCCGTATTGGCACGGCCTCTGACAGTTTTGAAGAATTATTTAAGTTCCGTTAGGGTGAGCCGATGCCTAAGTGCCATAAGCAGACAGAACTTTTCTCGCGTGTACATTAGTGCTCTAATGATATTGTTTGCGTTCGTAATGCAAAATGAAATTTTTTTAAACACATTTTTAACGTAAGAACCTTTAATTTTAATAAACGTATACAAAAAATACGTAATGCGAGCCGATTGGTGCACATTGGTGATGAAAAAGCGCCCTTCTATATCTCGTCAATAAAACCAGTTTTTTTTTTCGAAAATATTCGGTCCCCCCCCTCCTTTAAATTACTATAGGTCCATCCGAATCCACCATTTAGCACCCTTGATTACGCCGTTCTACCGTTTGATGCGCCGTTGTTGCTATCCGAATTGAGCGGCGTAGGGCGTAATGAAGGGTGTGTATCGACGGCACATCTTGTGTACACTTGGATGTAACGTATCCACCGTTTGTGCGGCTAGAAGCCATATTTGAAGGAGGAAAAAGTAATGTGTTGATTTGAAGATATTAAATATGTGTGTGTTTTAGTTTTTTTAAAACGTTAATCAAGTTTTCTTAATAGTTCTATAAATTTCCGCTAATAAATGCAATCGTTTGTGGAAACCAGTTGTTATGACTTACGGTGATTTGTGGCCCACGCGATACATAACTGATTTCAGATCAGTTTCATTAGAAATAATGGACAAATTTTACTTTGGGGGCCCTAAATGTGTAAAATTTACAGGAGAAATGTAATGTTTGCAAAGCGTGTGGAAGAGTTGAAAGGCAAAATAAAACAGTTTCAAATTATGAAATGAGAGTGAAAGAGCGGAATGTACGTTAGAGTGTTAAAGGCAATGTGCATAGCGTGTAATAAAAATATCTCACATTCCATTTCTCTAACCTGTCTTTGCCCTTTCGACATTGTAGTCCGTGATTTTGAAGCATAAATACGCGCCATACAAAGCATTCATGTAGTTCCGCATCTGTGGATAAACTAGAGTGCGTATTTAACGAAATAATAATGAGACATAATTTTTCATAATACTTAATAAATTTCTGGTTGTTATTAGGTTTTATAAAAGTGTCAGTTTAAATTATTTGGAAGGGAATGACGTAGAGACCGTACATATGTCTTTAATAGCTGGCTGAACCTGGGGTGCCAGAAGTAAAGTTTATCCTAAATAATAGGGATACATTTATCCCTTAGCAAGCAAATTAACCTTTGTTAATTACCCATGTCTAACTTCGTACACATAAATTAAAAGAGTGTAATGTTATGTATAGTGCGGACCAGGTAATGTAACCTATAACGGAGCTGCTCTATTGTAAACACTTCAAGGCCCTTGTACTGTTTTAACTTTTTCGTATTTGATGTAATCTAGCCTAACCTTGCTTTAACGTAGCGTGTTGAGTCTCAAGCGAGAATATGAAAGACATGAGATTGCATGAAAAAGTTAAGAATAGTAGGGTCGTGCAGTGATTACACCCCCAAACAAATTACTTTTGTTATGTGAAGGTTGCATCACGTTCTTGGCATTGTCGTATCTAATGAGAAACGGTATTATTGGATTTTGTACACGGTAGAAAAACCATGTCGATAAATTTACGAATCAATATAAACCTCATGCCAACAAAAGCATGTAGACACATAAGAAAAGAAAAGTACTTGGTTTAGGAGTAAATGGATGATCCGCTCGTGTAGAGTTTGTCAGCTTCTCTTCAGGTTACATTAAATTTGATAACGTTGAAAATAACAAAAAAATCTGACCGAGTACTCTCGGAATATTAACCCCACTATGTTTTATTCTCTCGGGAACAAATCCACTTTAGGGTAAGCACGTTTCAATCAAATTTTTCCTAACCTAATGTAATCAAGATTAATGAAAACTAGATTAAATTAACCTGTTACCCTAATGTGAGAAATTTAAACAACAAGAAAAGAAACCAAGTCAAAAAGTTCCGGAGTTACGAAAAATGATCCACCATTGTATCAATAAAGTTTACATGTACAAGGTCGCAGATGGGATTAAAAAAAACTTTAGCTACTGTTTCGAAAGTAAATTTACCTAACCTGAGTACAAGATTGTATCGGACCAGCCTTCTACCATAGTTCTTACAGAAAAAAAAAGTCCAGAGACAAGCTTAGTACAATTTGTAATAGTAGTCTCACAAGATATTTTAGCGCTATGCTTAGGGGTTATCTACACAGCAGCAAGGAAACCCCTAGAGATGTGACCATGACTTGCTACCTGATTAATTTAAATTTTTAGAGTCTCCAGATATTTGAGTGATAGGTGAGGGAGTCGACCACAGGTGACCTAGTTTCAAAGTATAATCCCCGTATTTACCTGGTACGACAACAAAACACGGAAAAACTTCAGGCACGCCATAGATATCGACCCCGGACCTACCGAATGCAGATATCTGTTTGAATTGCTGTCCTAGAATATCTACTTTCGCGTCTTCACTTGTGTTTCTATGTGCAGGTTTGCATAACGAATTTTCTTTATTATTATTATTATTATTATTATTTTACTACATTTAGATTTTCAAACCGCAACAACAGAAGTGCTTTGATTTGATGTCACGTAGGGTTCTGCCCTTTCTCATACCCTGATAGAGGGGTCACCCCCTCCAAAATTTTGAGTATAACTTTAAAATGTTTACTGTTAAAATTGATCCTGAAAAATTCTACTTACAATCCCCCCCCCCGGCCCTATTTGCCTTTGTAGAAATCCAGTAAGATGCTGCATATTTTCAGATATCATTCTTCGAGGAAATTTATTATTTTCTCACTATATGCATTTAGTAAACTGTTGCAATATAGTTATAACATTTGTTGATAACTTTCTGTTTAACATTTTACTTTCTCCGGCCTGAGCCAAAGTTGCCAAAAAGCCTTAAATAAAAAATTAATTCCAATTTCTTCGGAATAAGACCTTCAACATTCATACATGTACCTTGCGTCCATTAGGCTTTCAACTGTTATTACAGTAGTGCCATCTACCGTTTGACATTCGACAACGGGGCTAAACAGGGTACAACGGGACGATGTAAATAGTGCACTTGACGGTGCACCGTTGGATTCGGTACACTTTGAGGCAGACTCTCGATTAGAGATGCGTGAAAAGCTCAAGTGAGGCAGCTTAGCCAACTTAGCTCTGATAACAAAATTTTCATTGACCAAAAGTTCATTGTATATGCTAAATAAGAAAGTCTATAAATGTATGTAAGATGTAAGAAGGATTATGTTGTAAGTCAGACGTTGAAGTGTTCAACTTTATTTAACGCGAAATTGCAATCACCTGTTTGTCAATAGTAACCTATGAAGACGTGGAAGTTAACGTATCTCGTTGCAAGGTAAGTAAATAAATAAATATGTATTTCAGTAGATCTATTCAGCATCTTATTAGTTACATAATTAATTACTCTAGACAATCTTAATGTTATTAGAGAGCTCTTAGAATAATTCATGGAAAAATATTTGTGTTTAATTTTCACCAAAATGTCTTAATAAGACAATGGTATTTCTGACGAACAGACTTATATACGAACATACCTTATTGTCCCAAAACTCCAAATATGCGTTTATTTTTATGAAGTGACAAAGTAGTACAGAATACTCGACGTCATTAGACGTTTCGTTGGTCTTTTGATGGGAGAGAAATTTCTGGTTAATCCTAAGAAGATGTAGTACCAATTAAGGTTAGTGTACAAGGGCATAAGTAGAAATACATTGTAGTGCTGTGCGCGTAGTTGCTGAAAATTTACCGATGGTCAAGTGTACTGCTTCAAAATTTAAACTGGGAATCTAAAGGGAATTATATTTGGAATTTGTTCTTCTACCTGTCATTTCTTTTAAATAAACGTCTCAATATCTTATTCAGTACCAAAGGTGCGAACAAATTGGCAGTCTCTAAAGTTTAGGCAGGATATTTTAGGGGTTAAAGACCATATTTAAACGTTATGTTCAAATTGAAGTCTGAACTTTAATGACTTGTATGTAGAAATGTTTCAAAACGAACAAGAACAAATATATTAAAGCATTATGCATAGCGTACAAGAGTTCTACCGTATTAACGTTTATTCTGAATAAAATATCATGCAGCAATTCCTGGGCGGTATTCATGATCAGGTGCTTCATCTCCAAAGTACATATTTTTATCATTGCCTTTCAATGGTGTTTTGTTAAATTAATTTTCTTGTATTTTAAAATTACTTGAATTTTTCTCACATAAGTAAATTAGAACCAATATGCCATAGTCGACCTCATTAGTGACCGTGCATTTAATGTCAGGTCAAATATTTGTTTCTCGTGATATTTAAGACGTAATACCAAGGTATGAAGCCGAAATGTCTAAGTTAAGGAATTTGAAAACAACTGTTATTATTATTTCAGGAGGACGAAGTATTATGGATATTACGGATAATTGTACGTAATTATACAATAAACTTCCGTTAGAAATGAAAGGTATAGCCAATATAAATAAATTGGTGAGAAAATTCGTTACTTCTTTGTACAAAAGTCTTATTACACAATGGCTGAATATTTAAGTGATAATTTGTATATTTATGTTATTTGACAATTGTAATGTTTACTGTTCGTAAGCTTATGTACAAGCTGAATAAACTTAATTGAATTGAATATCACCTGATCAGTAGTTTGTATAGACATCAACGTGTATTTTATAAAATTATGTTTCGCAATGCACAAGCCATAGTGCTGTTGCCAATACAATTATTTGAATTGCATCATATATCTACATTATATATAATCTCCTGGAACGAAAAACTGTCATCAAAATATTTAAAACAGTCCTTGTTATCCCACATAGTAAAATGACGTCCCAGGGATATCTGGCGGATCTCCTGGCAGGATATCGGAACGTCCGTAGGACGTCCTGTTTAAGTCCCGTTTACATCCATGGGACGTATAGCTATAATAAATCCTTCGTATAACTATACGAAGGCATATCCTTCGTATAGTTATAATAACAAAAATAATAATAATAGTATGGTCGATTTAATTTATAGAAATTCCAGGTAGGAAATCCCTCACGGGTTTCCGGGGGACATCCAGGGGACCTCCATACGGGATGAACTGTTTGTATTACCCACAGAGTTATCCCACGGACGTCGTTAGGACATCGCTGTGGGAGCTTTTGAAATCTGACGTTAATGGGATCTAAATGGGACATCCCATAGATGTACTCTGCTATGTGGGATTTGTCGAACTCCCCTTACATGGTGCCGAAAACGTGGGAAAATATAATTTATAGTTCGATATTTCCAACCCCGTATCGGGAAGGGCGTAAACCATAGTGTTGTTACCGCCCATACAATTTACTTTACCTTTATCGATATTTCCAATTCCATTAACAGTGGAACTGAGGGCGCAAGGTATGATCAAAGACGTCCAGCCAGCTTTGGCAAAAAAATGGATATTTCGAAATTGTGCAAAAGCTGTGCAAGGGAATCCACGAAAGAACTAGAGGATTCCCAGAAAATCTCTGAAGTAAAGCTAGGCCGAAATGTGCGTGAACTTGACGACTCTCCTGCGGTTAAGAATAATTCGTTTGTGCCAAGTCGACATTTCAAACAGATTCCATTTGGCAAGAGTTTTTTTTTTTTTTTAAACTCGTTGTTACAGAACTATCAGTACTCAGAGGTGAACTTTTACAGATGAATGTTTTAATCTAAGGATCAAGTGTGTAGCTTCCGATAGCAAAGTCAGTCTATACAAAATCAATGTATCATGAGGGCCATCTAGTTCTGACATTGGTTTTTATCTTTGAGTGAGATTTAGATCTGTAAATTGTAATAGTAGTTTTTTGTATTGTATTTATTCGAATGTTGCTTTATATTCGAATGTTATTCTGTATTAATTACTCTCTCACCATCGCAACTGTTAGCGACCAGAATAATGGGATTTCTTACGTGTATATTTATTACTCGATAAAGGAACATTGTTTTATGAAAATCTAGTTTCTTTTGTGGTCGAGCCCACTACATATTTAGTGTATGCTATTTTTAACAGAATAAATAAATTGATACTATTATCATATTTATAGACCAGCGTTTTTATTTATATATTTCCGCATCGTTTCGCAACCATTTATTTATTTCCGCATTCATTTGGTAAACATATATATATTTCCAAAACTTTTGCTAATCATTTATTTATTTCGAAATCAATTTGGCAATTATTTTTATTGTTGCTGTAGTATGTATCCGTTGAGATAGAATCCTGGCTAATAATTAATTGGAGTCTGAAGTAATGTAGACTCAATTGAATGCTCTTTTAACTCCAGATATATATCAAATCAGTACTACAATATATTTTTTCTGCATTATTAATTTTTCATTGTTTTTTCGGTAGATCAAATTCAAGCTTCATTTATATATGGTATAGGCTTACCCAGTAGTAGTACTGATTGTAGTAAGTTTATTCGACGTGTGGCATTTCAAGATTGCACAAAGTTTAGCGTTGCATTGCTGCAAACTGGCTACACTCTTGCTTGAAACGTCCTAGTTGATACGGGACATTTCCTACAAATGTTGCACGCCAAACTTGCTACAAAATTATCTTGTTAAGCATGAAACCTGTGGCGGAAAAATCTAATGTTTGAATTGGAGTTCGAACTTCGGATCTTGGAAAAATAACATTGCTGGAAGTCGGTCACTCTAGCTACTGTTCTATCACGCCGTCCCTCTCTTCTATTTTAGTAGTCTTCTATGGTACGAAGACAGTTTCTAAAAGTTAATGATATAGTCTGAAATTCGGAGGTGTGAAAACTCGTTGATTTTGTTTTAGAGCTTTCAAGCCTGCTTCATTGACTTTCTGCAAGCGACCCTGTTAAGGAAAATCATAATGATATTTATGCTTTACTGCTCGGGTTGATGACATTTCGCGCATTTGGACTTGGTAGTATGTATAATAAGAGACTCTATATTTCTAGTGTTTAGAGTGTTGGACTCATGTTCGCGTGGTCCCGGGGTCACTTCCCGGCTGTAACACCACACTTTTCGTCATCTGCCCAGAGTTGGAGCCAAGCTAATTCCACAGCCGTCACTCAGGTTGCCACTGTTCCGCCAAAAGCGGGCAGATGGTGTTTGGGAGGATCAGGCCTTTTTGGTCTGTAACGCCTTTGGTTTATAATTTATTGTATATAATCAACTAAAGTAATACTTATCTAATGAATCAATTATTTTTGAGAAATGCGAACAATTTTGAAAATTGTGTAATATGTTGGAAAATTCAAAAGGAAAGAAAGGGAAGTAAATATATAAACGAACAAATATATGTTTTAAAGAGATTTTTTTTTAGAAAACTTGGCTTTCCAGATAATAATGCAACGAGAAGGATTGGTGTTAGTTTATCACTAAAGGAAATCCAGGTTAGTCGATTGTTGGTATAAAATAGCTTACTATCTGGGAAATTGGTAGCTAATTTGTTTGAGAATTGTATGCGACCTGAACTGTAAATTATGATACTCGTGTGGTGACTCATTTGTCAAAAATGTTTAGTCAACGTTTTCCATACCTGTAACGCATTATCAATAACCTTTGCATTATCGAATTTAAAAATTCAAGCATCCTTGTATTTCTCAATCTGTCTTTGTAATATAAAAGAAGTAAATTATACTTCATTCAAGCGAAGAGATGTAGCAGTGGTAAAATGTCGAACAAGTGAACACTAAATAATTCTATAGATTGTGTGTTTGATTCCCACTGCAGACTGATTTTTTTTTTGCTACAAGCTCAAAGGTAGTCTATCAACGTTTTAAAAAACAACGTCTGTAGTAAGTTTGGCGTGGGAAATTTGGAGTGAATCTGATATCCGTCAACTACCAAGTTTCGTGCAAAATTTTAGAAATTGGTTAATTTGCAAAGTCAAATTAGCTCCAAGGTTAGTGTGTTATCTGGCTAGTGGCTTAGCCTCAGAGTATGATAGGAAAATATTTTGTTGTACTGATTTCCGTAAAATGTTTAATTAATATCTATATATTAATTTGTACTTTTCAATGCACTAGTAATTTGACATTTTATTTAATTTGAGTGACACTTAGCATTAGATGAGTTATGGAAGTGTAAAGAGCAAATCCACACAGACTATATTCTAGAAGACTAAGTTTGCATGTGCTGTTACATCATATAAATAAGAAATATGGATTTTAATGCTATTACAAAATTTGACTCCTCCCTGGTCTCCCATCAGTTCAAAGGAGTGAAAGACGAGAAGATGGAAGTATCGGATACTCTTATTGAGGTAAGCTTATAACTAAGCTAATTTGATGGCTTAACAACCACATCCAGAAATTTATTTAATTTGCTTTTAGACGTACTATATTTTCTTTGCAGAGTTATAAACAATAGCTCAGGGCTAAATGTTGGTTGTCCAATACATTTGGTTGCATTGTGTCAGCTTCATGATTGAACAATATTATCTTTATAACCTTCAATAGGAATTTCAGCAAAATCGCACCTTACGTTACTATATTAGAAGTTATACAGTCTATCCTAAAATAAAGTATCACAATCAACGGCCATTTTATTATGTAGAATTTTAGTGCACGGCCCTGCGTCATCCATGCTGCGACGAACAGTTACTAGAAATCAAACACTATAGAATTGGACACACACTCTCGATTTACTAGTACGACCGGCAAATGTCATAGTCTTCATTATCCAACCAAGTAGAATGCATTTCCCTCGTAGCCAGGCGTTACACCAGGCACGTCCATCGAGGAGAAAGAGTATGAGCCTCGACTTGTAGTTTCAGACGGAAAATTACTACTCTATCGTTGCCGAAACCAATAGACAAATGCAACTGTTTATTGCTTTTCGTAATAAATGGTTTATTTACAGCTGGTTTTCTTGCATATGAGGAAGTTTGATTCCTTTTGCAATGTTCTGATGAAAATATGTACCCCTAAAGCTCCTGCGAAACGGTGCCCTTCAGTTGTGTACCATTTAAAATAATTTCACGTTTCAGAGATCCGTTATGTGTTTCTCAGAATTTTCACTCACCCAGAACGTTTGGCATTCTTAGAATGTCCCTCCCGTTCCCTATTACGCAGGTTGGATGCTACAATTGATTTAAAACTGTTTAGTTTAGAGGCTATTGCCCTACTACGGAACCTACTAAGGTGATACCTCACGATTTCAGATATAACTAAACACTCCGGCTCTGAAGAAGACAGTATGTTGTTCACTAGTGATTGTTTTGCTCACAAATAGACATCACGTAGGTCATAGGACTGTTAGACAAGGTCAATCACATACAATCAGTGGATACACGATTAATCTTTTATAAATTGTAATTTTATTTTAGGTTAATTAGAATGCAGTATATGTCGATCACATTTCAGAGCATTTTTGAAACTATACCTGCCTCATATTCTAACTTACGTTACTGTCATATTTTATATGTCAATCAAGTATGGAACATCTCTATGGAAATCATGCGTTATTTGCCCAAAACTGGCATTGTTAGTAGGGCCAGAAATTTCTGGAAAATCATAATTCTCCTTTTTTTCTTAAAGTCATTAGAATATGCTGTTAAAGATCAAATCCAAAGCTACCTTCGAGATAACAAACTACTAAAACCTCTACGTTCATGATTTAAATCTAACGATAGTGATTTGTAGGTAATACTGCGTTGTGTCTCGTAACACAAGATTTCCTGCATGCCTTAGGTCATAGACATCCAACAATACTAGTTGTTTCAGTTTATAGCAAAGCTTTCAATTTTTTTGTTAAAACGTGCTCGTTGCTAAATTGAAAAATATTCTTTTTTTCTGAAACTTCAGTATTTTTTAATCAGTTCTACCTGATCGGCCACTAACATTCCCTCTTCCCTAATAACAAATCTTCATCGTTAAAAATAATTTTATACTGCAGTGTATCAACGATTTAGCTATCATCATCTATATCACCTTACTGCCGTTATCACGTTTATTCCCGTGGCCCTCAAATTTTGTTTTTCTCTTTCTGAGCTAAATAATGGAATAAATAAAATGAATAAGATTTGTAAATGCTAGTGAAACGGTTAAAATATCATGGCTTGGCAATTAACCAAAAAAAATAAAATAATACAAAGCAATTTTCCTAGCGTCCAAATATATACATGGGCGCAATGATTGTTTAACTTATCTTACAGTCATCGTGTTAATCCCGAGTCTATCAAGGCATCGTTTCTTTCCAGTCTTACATCGAATAAACTCGTTCTTACGTATACCAATTAGACTTTTTCTGTCATGGATGTTCGTACTTTGACACATTGACTAGGATGATGTAATATACTTATAGCTTACAGACTAGCTTATACTTATAGCTTGGCAAGATGCCTCCAACACGTCCACAATGCTTGTGTTCTTTTCATGTTTAACGTTTTATACTATGATCATATTTCGTCCTACCTTTATAGATTAAAATGGCTTTGCTTACATGAGCGTCGCAAGTTCCTTAAGTTTATTCTTCTATCCACAGTGATAAACAAGGACCCATCTTCTCTTTATTCACGCTTCCAACAATTATGCGATCTTCATGAATTTGGCACACTTTCGCAAGTCTGCCTTCTTTTCAATTCCACGACATAATTTAAATCATTCACAGTAATACGTTCCGTGGCAATATTTCGTAAAACTGCTCAGACACTCTTTACTCATTAGTTGTACAATGCATTGAATCGAATTTTTCATAGCTCAATTTAGTATATTTCAAAAGTCTGTACGTTTTACACCAATGGCAACTCAAAGGAGGCTGTTGCTGTGTGTGTAGACTCTTTGATATTGTAGTAACTTTCGCGTACGATTGTTTCAGTGTAAAGCATTTATGTAATGGTTAATTTTAAGTTCTTAAATCAAAAGGAGATATTAGATGCATTTCTCCCTTTATCCTGTATAAGGAATTAATTTCATAAAATAATGCTATGCTGTTGAAAACGCAGTTACATTTTAAAACAAATTTATTGCTCTTCTCAAACATTTATGGTGAACTAATTTTGTTTCTTTAAATATAGAACACCCATATTTTCATTTAGAATTCATGGTATATTTATCTTTCAGTATACGTATTCAAAAGCCCTATCTCTCTTTCTCTCTCTCTCTCTCTCTGTATATATATAATCATATTCAACCACTCTCTATCCACATATCTCCCCTTTCTTTCCACATATCTCGGTCTGCTACTATGCTCATCCTTGTAGCTCCTGAAAACCCTTGAATTCATGTACCCATCTTGCTGGCTTCGTCTCGGTCGATCCAATGTATTATTTTTACCGTCCATCTGTTCGTCTATCCATGTTTAAGGCCCATTTCCACTTCATCTTATTCGTAGTCTTATTTACATCATTTACTTTTGTTTCCGCGCGAATCCATTCACTTTTCATATCCGTCGTGGTTATTCCTAACATGCATCTCTCAATTGCTCTTTGTGTGACTGTCAATCCTTGAGTCGTTTGCGCATTCAGTATCAAAGTTTCACAGCTGTACACCATTACAGGTAAGACACATTAAATATAAACTTTACACTTCATACTCATTGGTAGTTTGCTTTGTAAAATAAAGTGTAGTCTTTCGAACGAACTCCACGCCAATTTACATCTATTTATTTCATCAGTCAACTTGGCATTCGGTGTTTTGAGCTGGCCTAGGTAAACATACTCCTCAACTATGCCTATTGTCTCTCCGCTAATCTTTATTTCCCTCTTTGCTTCATGTTCGTTGTATATGATTTTTGTTCTGCTTAAATTCATTTTAAGGCCTACTTTCGAACTCATTACTCAGTTCTTCTATTTTGGTTCGTAGCTCTTCTGCACTTGAAGCAAATAATCGTCAATAAACCCTAGGTGATTAGGATATTCGTCATTAATTTTAATTGCAACTTCATCCCAGTTTAAATTTTGGAACATTCTCTCCAAGACCGCAGAAAACAGTATTTGAGAAATTGGATCTCCTTGCCTTACTCCTTTTCCAACTTTTTTTTTTCACTTTCTTGATGTAGTATAAAGACTAATGTGGCAGTCGAATAAATGTTTCGCACTAGCTTGATGTATGCATTTTCGATGCCTTGATATTCAAGTGATTTAAGTACAGCCGACAAGGAGAGCGAATCGATAGCTTTTTTTCAAAATCTAAAAATCCCAAACATACTGGAAGTTTATATTCATTAATCCTTTCCATAACTTGATTGAACGTTTGTATGTGGTCCATTGTGCTAAATACACGACGAAATCCGGCTTGCTCCTTTCCCTGGTTAAAATCCAAGTCCCATTCACGATTCAAAATAACTTTGGTGAACATTTTGTATAGAACTGACAGTAAACTAATTGGTCTGTAGTTTTCGACGTGTTCTTTGTCCGCTTTCTTGCACAACAAAATTATAACAACATTATTCCAACTTGATGATAATTCTCTCTTCCTCAGGCACATTGGGAATAATTTTGGAAGTTTCTCTTTCATCTTTTCACCTCCCACTTAAGCATCTCTACTGTGAGTCCATCTTCTCCTGGCGATTTTCCTATCATGAGCTACCGTTTAATTTTCTTCGTGCTCTTGTTTTCCTCTATTGTATTTCTAAGAAGATTTTCGTTATATCTTCGTACATCCTCTCTTATTTTCTTCCTTAAAATTTTATTTAGTTCTGTGTATTCAATCCTCTTTATATAATGTTCCTCTTCTTTCAGTTCCCTTCTTTTCTTTATCAAGAGTTTAGTTTCTTCTGAGATTTTGCTCTCTGTTTTCTTTCTGGTGTCAGCTATTTCTTTGGCTGCCTCTCTTATTATCTCAGTCAGTATTTTATTTCTGCTATTGATGTCTTGTTCATTCTCTAACTGTTCCAAGTCACCGAATCTGTTGCTTAGTTTTATTTCGAATGTCTCTCTTTTCCCCTAGATTTTCCAGACCTAAAAGTGGTGGTTTTCCTCTGTTAAGCTTTTTTCTCTCAAGTCTAGTATTAAGTTTCAGCTTACATCCCATCATCCTATGATCACTCGAGACTTTAAAACTGTTCAGAGCAGACAAGTCTTTCCCTGTTATTCGTAGTTCATTTAGTTTTCTGACCAATTTGGCCCTTTCCATGTCCACTTCCTCTGCGGCGGTTTCTTGAAAAGTGTATTATTAATGAACAGTCTGTTGGCTTCTGAGAATTCCACTAACTTTTCTCTTCTATTGTTTCTTTTGCGAAATCCAAAGTTTCCAACTTTGGTGCCACTGCTCTGCTTGACTCCTACTTTCACATTGAAGTCTCTCGTTACAATTTTGTAATGCTATTTGCTACTATCTAAATCTTCTATATCTTCTCGTCGATTTCCTCCTCGTAGTGTGAGGTTGTTGGAGTATACACTTGTATAATTTGCGTATTGTATATGTTGTTTATCTTTACTACTACTCGCCCGATTCTATCTGAAATTCCTTCAATTTATGTGACTTCAGGTCTTCATTAACTATAAAGCCAACGCCTGTCAATTTTCCATTTGCTGTTCCCTTGAAGTAGAACCTTTGGCCCGACGGCTCTTTCAACTGTTCTTTATTCTTCCTCCACACTTGTGATAGTCCTATGATATCCCACTTAATCTTTGTTAGCTCATTCTGCAATTCTCCTAATTTGTCCTCTCCTGCAAGTGACTGACAGTTGAGAGTTGCACCGTATACCGTTCGAGTTGCCGCGTCGGTGTCCTGTCAGCCTGCAGTCCAAACCCGGGCATTTCGACCCTCTGACTTCCTGCAGGACTGACCGTTGTCGTTGCCAGCTCCATTCCATTGTCCGGGCAATAAGGCTCTCCAAGGCTCTTTCCTTACTTGTACAATCATGTGTAAAGAAAGGATGTGTGCTGACATTTGACTCACCACGCTGTCTGCTAATGCGGATTTGTGAGCAGCCCATCAATGTGCGTTCGCCAAGCATTTGCTTAGGAACTAACAGGCCCCACGACGTGCATGTATGGATTGAACATTATGCGTCTACCCCGGTCGGCTTTCTCAAGCCTTAGAAAGAGGAATTAAGGGGTTAGTGGCAGAAGCCTTTGGGCGACAGTTCCGGTTTATATATATATACAGATGCTTATCAGAATAATGGAAACACCTGTAGTTGGCAACACGTCAGATGTATGGGTTGGCAGTGGTGTCGTGGCGACCGCAGCGCCTTACTGCTGGTGGTGGTGTATTAGGTCGGTCTCCATACTACGTCAGGCGTCGTGGAACAGGAGTGTGCAGTGGCTGCAGCAGACGGAGGTAGTGTAAAATGGGAGACCTCTCAGAGTTTCAAAAGGCAAATTGTTGGTGCGCGGTTATGTGGAATGAGTGTGACGGCAGTGGCTAGTGTGTTAGGTGTGTCGCCAGGGACAGTGTCGAAGGTGATGACGGCCTACACAACACACGGGAAAACCACATCGGGGAAGCGGAACAGTGGGCGGAAGAAAAAAATCAGTGACAGGGCACGCCGGGTATTAAAGCGCATTGTCACGTGGAACCGTCGTGCCACTGCGGCGCAAGTGACGGAGGAACTCAATCAGCACCTCCCCCAACCTGTTTCGACAATCACAGTACGCCGCGAATTACATGACATGAACTTACGGGGTCGTGTTGCCCGGGCCAAACCTCTCATCAGGGACCAGAACGCTCTAGCACGCCGCAAATGGTGCCGCGACCATGCAACTTGGACCGTTGACGACTGGAAACGTGTGGTATGGTCGGATGAGTCACCATTCACCCTATTCCAAACCACGGGCCGTGTTTATGTGTGGAGAACGCCCAAAGAAGCGTATGATCTGCAGTGTCTCCGCCCAACTGTGAAACATGGCGGCGGCACGGTGATGCTGTGGGCCGCAATATCATGGTTTTCATTGGGTTCTGTGGTCACACTTCGCGGACGCATCACTGCCAACGATTATGTCGCAATTTTAGGAGACCACTTGCATCCTATGGTCCGGATGTTGTTCCCGGACAATGACGCTATATTCCAGGATGATAATGCACCCATTCACACAGCTGGAGTTGTTGCAGCGTGGTTTGAGGAACATCGGGATGAAGTTCAACACCTCCCCTGGCCCGCCCAATCCCCAGATCTCAACATAATTGAACATCTCTGGTCCATCTTGGAAACACGACTCCGGCGACGATTTCCACCTCCATCCTCTCTCACAGAACTGGCCGATGCCCTGCCCGAGGAATGGTGTAATATTCCACTTGCTACCATTCACGACCTCTATGACTCCATC
>JAGDQP010014106.1:0-46028 GCA_022664845.1 Lepisma saccharinum | reverse complement strand
ATTGTGTGAGGGGAACATCATCTTCAGAATCTTCACTTTCAGTTTCACCAGTTGTTGACGCTTTTCTTACACTTTTCTTCACCGAAGCGTTCGAACATTCTATGTCTTTCACTACTCCACAATACCGCTGTATGTCCGGTAACCAATACATTTTTACACAGGAACCAACAGCGATTGCCTTTCCTGAAATACACACCAATTCCTCATCTGCTACAACATTCAGTCCTTCAGTATCCCACTCTACTAACACATCCATCTTGGTAGCAACTTCTTCCAACAAGAGCCAGTTGCACAATGCTGCTAATTGTAAATCCTAAGCATAGGAAACTGGAATCTGATCAAACACGAACATAGAAAACAAAGAAAAAAACACGTATGTTTTCTATCCTTATTTGACTGAATTGTTGAGGCACTTTCAAACAAAAGAAACCGTGGCTGGTTGTCAACAAATCTTGAAATAAACATTGTTTCCTTCCGGTGGCGGCATTGCTGACAAAGGACTTTACCGATAGAAGGTTACGCCAGTACGCGCCTTCATTTCTTAGCAGCCACTGAAGAAACAACAAACGGGCGAATGAGCGTAATTTACTTACGCCCCTTCGCATTTTTTTAATGTAGAAAAATTCAAGATAAGCCAATTGAAGGGTGCTTATATCTCCGGAATCAGTGGGAATTCAGCCATGACATTTTGACAGGTAACAGAGGAGGTTAGTCAAACATGAATGGCAGTCATAACTTAAAAACGCAAATTTTCGAGTTACGCCACTTCGCCCCTTCACCGACGATTTTAACATGACTCGTGAGATATCCTGTGTTCGATGCTTAAGTTTTGTTGCTACGAAAAAATATGAGTAAATTCTAAGAGCACATTAACTCCAGAAGCGACGATAAGTTCAAAATGTAACTTAACCAAAGACACTAGTTTGGTTTTTCCGAGTCCGAAAGCATACATCACCGATGGAGGCCGACGACGTGGGGACGTAGAGCGAAGAGTTTGAACGAAGGAGTGAGAATCAGTCAAGGGCCGAGGAAGCTTGCTATTTTATACGCCCCGCATAACGCAATTAAAAAAAAAGTTTTAAAAAGTCGTTGGGAAGAAAACAGAGATGGGAGTGAATGGAAAGCTTTTGCTGTACTAACTTTTGCTGGCTAAAATCCTATATATAAAAATCGAGAGTGTCTGAATGCAAAAAAGAAAACCTAGAATAATAATACATGTACGAAAATCACTTTAACATAATATGGGGATATTCTAAGAAACAATATATAAATGATTAAAAATTAAGTGCTGGCAACTTATTTACATACATTTCTATATCAGCTCTAAAATGTAATTTAGAAACAATATTTTGAGTAATACACACACACACACACACTTGATTAAATATCGGAGTAAACCGAAGGGTTACAAGTGCAACTACAGTGAGCGGGTGAGAAGGTTGTAGAAGGCATTCTTGTGCTTATAATTTTAGATTGTTTTGAAGATGGCAAAATTGTTTCGGTATGATGTGTTAACCTTGATAGAACTAGTTGAACCTAAAACCTCTGTTTCATGTCTGATTCATTCTGTATACAATAGGGTCTACACATATTTAAAGGACGATTAACTTCTCTACCCATTTTTAGGTATCGTATGATTAGTTCCTGTAGATTTAATTTGAAGTGCGCTTATGGCAGCCAACATATATTTATTTTTTTAAATTTGAGAAACAAGAAATTCTAATCGAATTTAAAGAGATATTGATATTAGACCCTAAATACTAAAGTACATGTGACATTTATACCAGCTAATGTAAGGGACATTTCCAAAATTTATTTCGAAACTTGATTAAACATTCGTCTTACAGAAGCTGTTCCAGTTTTTAAACACCTTATATGTGTATTTTTTAAAATAACTCTAGACAACTTGGCAAAGGTAAGGCTTGGCAAGGTTCATTCGTCCTGCTTTTCAAGGTACCATCCCCGCACTTCTGGTAGGGCTGAGGAAAATAGAGAAAACAGGATAGTTGGCTATTCGAATCGAACCCACGACATCTCATTGGTACTTTAGTACCTACATGTCCGAGCTCTACTACTACTTCCACTATGAAAATAATAGTAATAATGTCATTTCTTGGTTCATAATAGATTGTAGCAACATACGGAAGTTTTTCTATAAAATCGACAATTTTCCTAATAAGTAAGAACATTTCTCGTACTTAAGTCGGCAACACTGGTTTCGATCGTATGAAGTGTATCATATAAAGTGTTTATCGTATGCAGGTAATTTACTTTTCTAAAAGCTTTCTTTATATATCTGGTGATCAAGAACAAAATTCACAATAAAATAAATATGTAGAGCTTAAAAAAAGTAAATTAAATTATTATTTTTAAAAACTATTTTTGAAGGGAAACATGATAAAAATTCCGCATGATAACTTCATAGGATTGACACTTCATACGATCGACACTGCATACGGCCGAAACAGGTTTTTCGCCTGAGGTGTCGATCGTATGAAGGTTGAGAGGTAAAATCAAGTTTCTATCGTATGAAGTGTCGATCCTATGCCACAGTCCCGACTATGGGGCCAATTGAACGTTTTCATCAGACCTTTATCGGTCTTTTGACACCCTGTATAATGGATAAGAAACCGGAACAGAGTTTACACTCACGATCCGTTGTATTCTCGTACAACCTGCTTTCCCATTCTCATGGATTTCCAACCTTTTGTCTCTTATATGGGTATGTTCCCTGGTTACCCCCTAAAATTAAAACTGGGTACACACAGTGACAAGATGTCCGATTTGAAATACAAAAGCTTTATTTCCAAAAACATTCACGCCAAAGATAATATTACCCTGGTGAGATGGTACTTTTAATGGATTGTACTCCTCAGCCAGGAGGGTCAAGAATTTTCTCTATGTTATATTCAATACCTGGCACAATCATCAAACAGATTAATCCAAATCGTTATTTAATCGGTTATGATGACAGCGTAAAGAAACACAGAAAAAGATAATGTATATACCGGATCAAATAACTCCTCAGCCCCACGGAACAAGCCCCTGCGGATAACCCAGTTCGACCACGAACCCCCACACATCCGCCATTGCAACAACACCGGACAACTCGGATATTGATCACATCCAACACATTCAAGACTCATGGCAGACATGGATGAAAAATGTCTACCATAGAAACCATTAACTGAAACCACTGGTCGTCACTCTGATACACTATTTTCTTGAAATCACACTCCCGCTACTAAAAGGTACGAACAAGCTTATTGTATTGTAATTATTGTTCGTTTATATGAAATATAGTAGCGTCCCGTGTATTTTACCGGTCCGCCATTGTGTAAATTACTTAAGAATGCAAATATGTGTATTTGTTATTTTATGGACAACAGCACGCACGAAACTTGGAAGTACTTCAAGAGTTAAATACTGAACGAATGACCTTGTAGTGTCACTCACCTACAAGCAACAGATTTTCTTTTCTCATATCGGCTACTTCAAAACTTTATTATCAGCATTTTCCAGTGAGTAGAGCACCCGAAGAAAACGTACAATTGATACGCGTCTTTGTATACAAATGACGTTGTAGTTACAATAGGCAACGACCGACCCTTGCAAAACCGAAAATCACCCCTCTTCCTGCGTTT
The DNA here is from genome assembly GCA_022664845.1 of Lepisma saccharinum. Taxonomy (NCBI): domain Eukaryota; kingdom Metazoa; phylum Arthropoda; class Insecta; order Zygentoma; family Lepismatidae; genus Lepisma; species Lepisma saccharinum. The sequence continues at coordinate 42,384 of JAGDQP010014106.1, read as the reverse complement.
GGTACGAAATCTGTTCCTCCAGCGAGGGCCCCCCTGATTGTACAGCGTTGCTACCCCGAGTTGATTGAGGATTCATATAAATTAAAACAATCAATTAGTATTTTGACATGTTTTTCTCTACTTTCATCCTGAAAACTGGCATGTTAATGCCACTGAATTATGTTATTATGCTGAGGTTGATTTACGTAGTAACAATGGAGGGACTATAGATGATGTTGACTGGTTTCAAAAATACTTTGGGGATAAGTATCAAATTATTGTTTATGGCCGTGTCTCTAAAACATGTCAGTACGAATAATTGTATGTCGGCCCTATGGCAAAGTAGAAAATGTTTATAAAGTTGGAAAATAACCATTACGATGTCATAGATGGTATCGCTTCCTATTTAGGAGCTTCATGGTATTGTGATGATTGTCTCAATCCCTATATGGAATCCCTATATTTGTTGTCATTGCGAATCATATCATCCCGATATAGAAAGTAATAATGAAACAAAACGATATTGTGACAAGTGCGATCGTACTTTTGACTATCAAACATGTTCAAGCAGACTTGAAACAAAAGCGAAGCGTAAATCTGTATGTAATTTTGTTCAGTTGTGTGTACAGTGCGGTGTCAAACTTGATTTGCGTAATAGATAGTGGAAACATGTTTGTGGTGAACATTTCTCTAAAAGGATCATGTAGATGAGACACGTCTGTTACTTGAAAGTAGAGCATCCTAAACGGGTAGAAAATTTCCTATATATTGTTTTCGATATTGAAACTATGAGGTTAGATGCGGACGATAAAGGTGAACATGAATTAGGGCCTAAATTAATTTGTGTAAAGTATCGCTGACATCAATGTAAAGATTTTCAGGATGAGTCGTATAGATACAATGTTTGTGGTAATACTAACGGTAATCGAGACTTATTTTATACTATGGAGCCATTTATTACACATGTATTACAAGGCCCCAAGTTGACGAAAGTGGTAGCCTTGACACTTAATGCTTATGGTTTTGACAACTTATTCGTTGCACGTGAACTGTTAGAGCAGCAACAATTAATACCAGAGGTAATTACACGTGGACACAAAGTAATCCAGCTCTCGTTAAACAATATTATATTCAGAGACACGTTCCTGTTTATGGGGGTTCGTTTAGCGGACCTACCGAAAACCTTAGCTCTAGATGATTCACTTAAAAAGGGGGATTTTCCACACCTTATCAATACCCCACGTAATCAAAATTATGTGGGTCTGCATCCGGATTTGGACTATTATGATATTGACAGCAAAGCCAACAAGGATGCAGAGACTATTGCTATATGGCACAAGGAATGTGTTCAAAGTAAAAAGACATTCAATTTCCAGAGTGAACTATTGGAATATTTTAAACATGATTACGTATCCTGACTTTAGGTCTTATTTGGTTTTCTAATCTTATCGAAAGTAAAACTGGAGAGCTTCAATGTTTTTTGCATACTTCCATTATCGCTGCAAGGGGCTATGTAGCGTTATCGTTCACAGTATCAGAAAGAAAATACCATCCCTTTTATCCAGCCATTGGGTTTTCATCATGAAACAATTCAAAGCAAGCAGATTAAACTTTGGCTTCAGTATATGCAACATACAAATAATGTTAAGCTGCAAAGCTATGAACGGGGTGGTGAAGCTCAGGTTAAACATTACAAACTGGATTATGAAAAAAATACTCGTACTGAATATTAATATTATGGCTGTTACTATAACGGACACAATTGTTTAACGCAACTCAGAGACCTGCCGACAGATACCCAGGGGCGGAATCTCAATAGTCCATATCCTGACACCATGACGAGGGAGGAGTTTCTACGCAATACATGTAAGTTGAACGTTGTATCCATATGGGAATGCCAGTGGGATAATCAAGTGAAGACGTGCCAGAAAACAGTCATTTCTTCATGAACATTGTTCTGATATTGAAGAACCATTACGTCCTAAAGTTGCCTTTAAGGGTGGACGAACAGAGTGCTTCCAGCCCTTTCCGAATGCGGTGAATCGGAAATAACAGATTATCTGAACTACACTTCCATTTGGACCTGTAACCATTCATAAAGGAAGGGATATGCCTGACCCATCTCATGTTCATGGTCTCGTCTTTTGTAAAATTTTACCTCCTTCGAAACTGACTATTCCCATATTATCCTACAATGCGGATAACAAACAAATGTTTGGTCTTTGTAGATCTATGGAGACTTTACATACCGGAGAATGTACACATACAGACGAAGAATGTGTCATCAAAGGTGTTTTCTGCACGCCAGATCTACATGCTGCATTAAACGCAGGTTATGTGATTTTGGATACGTACGAAATCTGGGAATCGGAAATGTCAGTAGATTTGTTTGTCTTATGTCGGAACGTTTCTTCAAATGAAACAAGAAGCATCTGGTTTCCCTGAGAATATTTTCATATTGAGGAAGATAGACAACAGTATATTAGGGATTATTTTAATCATGAGGGAATTCACCTAGAGTATGATCACATTAGCAAAAACGAAAGACTTCGATCCATTGCAAAGATATATTTAAACTCATTATTCAGAAATTGGGCTCAGAGAGGTGATCTTCCAAAAACCAAGGTTGTTACAACAACCCAAGAGTTTAATGAAATTGCCTTTGCTCCTCACTTTGAAATCCAACATGTTAATGTTGTAGGGAGTAAACTTCTTGTTACGCATTGGGATGTGGAACCAGAAAACATACCCTATGCATTCAGTAATGTTATACTTGCTGCGTTTATTTCCTCTTGGGGGCGAGTACATCTGTATGAGCCAATGAGTACTTTTGGTACAGAACATCTCTTGTACTGCGATACCCATAGCATTATGTTAGACGTCGGGACAAACCAACCTTGCTACCTTTGGGTGATTACCTAGGTCAGTTAAAAAAAGCTGCCTCCAGGATGGGAAATGCGTATATGTACTATTGTTGGGCGAAAGCATTACGCGTACGAGCTAAAGGAAATAGCAACAGGAAAACTAGACCATGTGATCAAAATACGTCGAAGTGACAAACTTAAATCATCGAACTCACAGGAAATAACATTTAAAGATATGTATGATTTGGTACGGGGAAAGTATGAAAGTAAACAGATATTTACTCCCAACCATAGCCTTCGCAAACCCCACTTTCGTGTGGTGTGTAAGGCTCAAACAAAGCGATATGATTTTGTACAAATACACAAAAGACGGAATTTACATTTAGTTGATACGAAACAATATATCAATGTTCCATATGAGTTTCGTGGTTAACCGAACAAAAAGAAATGAAAAACATGATTTCTGTTTTATATTTATTCCATACAGTTGTTGTATCGTCATGGTTATTCAAAACATTGATTGTATCCTACAAGCTAGACTACACTACTTTTTGTGTGTTAGGTTGATTGACAATGTTCCTAACATTAGAACAATGTAAATCAAAACTATGTGGAACAATCACTCTTTTAGTGTAACCCAGTTTTCATTCTATTAGAAACAAACGTATTTTTGTATGTCTTCTTTTATCAGTTGTGTGAATTGTTTTCATTCTTTTGTACAAGTAACTTTTTCTTGTAGCGTTGGTTCATTGTAACACGAATAAAATTATTCTGTACAACATGACATTTGCATTGTATCACAAAATACTTTATACGAGTTCACTCTTATTACATTATATCACTTTACATTTTTATTGCATTAATGATACATTCTAACAAACGAAAACACTTTATCCTGCAAGCTAGGCAGCACTAATTACTATTTCACCAGTACTAATGAGCTTGTTAGCAACATACAAAAATGTAAATTACACTTAACTTTGCCTTGTACAGTTGTACTAAACAATGCATACAAGTGAACTATTTCTATCCATTGTTTGGAAAAGTTTAAGAATGGTAATAATATCTATCGATTCCCTAAAACGTTTAAAAGAAAATAACATATACTGTTCAATTGTTGGTATTACTGCACTGTGTGTTCTTTTTCTCACAAACGATTTTAAACATAATCACTAGCAATCAGTTGGTTTGTATCAGTTATCTTTTGTATTACTGCATTGTTAATTATTTTTTGCTGAATACCATTTAAGAAACAAAATGAAATGCTGTTTTCTTGTTTGAATTCTTTTTCAGGCAAATGGTTTAAAAACCAAATCACTAGTAAATCAACTGGTTTCTTTCACTTGTCTTTTGTATTACAACACTGATTCTATTCTTTTCGCTGGAAACGATTTAAGAAACAAAAAAATACTGTTCACTTGTTTGTATCACTTATCTTTTTATCAGTGCACTGTTTCTATTTCCGAAGTAGTTTAAGAACAAAAATAAATAATGATGAATTGTTTGTATCACTTGTTTTTTGTATTACTGTACTGTTCATATTTTCCCTGGAAACGGTTTAAACGAAATCATTTCTAATCAGTTTTTTGCATCACTTGTCTTTTTTGGAAAATGTTTAAGAAAAAAACAACAAATGCTGATAAATTGTTTGTATCACTTGTTTCTACTCATAATATTTGTATTACTGCACTCTTTTAGTCTGTATATATCTTGAAAAAATCTGAACAAAGAAGTTTTTACCTCCACCAAATCATTGTTTATTATTTCACTTTAATTATAGGCAACACCCATAACAACCATGCATCCAGTGTTTTGTCCAGAAACAGGTGTATATTCTATCTACGTATTCACCAATTGTGACAATTTCCTCAAATGTCTTCATGAAATTGCGGAGTGTAAGTTCATTCGTGTGTCTCGATGAATTTCTCCTAAATGTTATCACAAATACAACAAAGCAGGGATTCCTGCACAATCTCTTTCCAGGATTCCACTGACATGTTCATGCAGTGGGTCTGATTCGACGGGAAGATGGTTAAAACATCCTATATAGGTAAGAGCAAACGATGCTTTCCAATACTTTATACTGTTTAAAATCCATTCAGCAGCAACTGCGGCGCTTGAACAATCGCAGATGACAATCTTTACAATATTCACCGTCAACTAAGTCCGAAACAAGTGCTGAAAGCTTTTATTCACTTTTATGAACGATCAAATTATGTGCTCTCATTCCTATAACAATACATAGTGCATCTCGTTACATCGCACAAAAAACTAGACACTAATTCGTAAATTAGAACAAAAAACCTTAATGAATCACTTCTTTATAAAAATGATGCAGCTTGCTTATACTGTTGCATCATTTAATAGTCAGTCTCATTGTGTTGTGGCAAAGCAATAAATACAAGTAGCTGCTAACAGTTTGCTTTATTACTTGTTTCTACTTGTCATATGTACAAATAAAAATATTTTCTTTATATTTATTCACTTTTGTAATACTTTACCTCATTGCTGATCATTAGTTGGGGGAAAAGACAAAAGACGCAACTAATGTGATAAATGTAGTAGCAGCTGTCCATTCTATCTGTACTAAAGACTCATATACGCTTTAATGCAAAGGAATATGTAAAAGGATTCTCGTATTATACATAAATAAATATTTCCTTCTCTCTCTCTCTCTCTCTCTCTCTCTCCCTCGTTTAGGTGAAATATGTCTCGTAATGGTAACATGCATTCTTGAGTAATACAAAACGTATCACTAACTGCCATTAAAAGTAACGTCATTCTCTTCAGTTAGATATCTTTAAATAATTATCGTGGACATCAATAAGAATTCGTTACATGCTATATTTCGTAGTCATGTACAAATTACCATGTGTTCACATCTTTGAGTTTATACTTGTATCCTACGTTTCACAAGAAATATCTCTAGCAGTAGTGTACATCTCCCATGTTTGAAAATAAAAGGACCTGAGTCTTTACCCAACATTATTTCCACTACTCTGACATTTTAATTTGTCCTATAGGTTTCAAATGATATCTTCCCCACATAAGGAGTGTGACATCATCGTGCTATTGCGAATAAGTAGCAGCAATTGTTTTATATATACTGTATATTTCACTCGTTTTGTACATTATATTTTATTAATCCCTAGGTTTACTTTGTAAGCAATAGCATTGCATTCAAATCGTTCATTCATTGTGTGAACTCCCCTTAACAGTATATATATTGCATATCCATACGTTTTGTCATAAGTAATAGGAAACAGTTTAACTCGTCTCCGTCTTGAATGAGTTGCCTCTACCAGTACAAATATTGCATATCCAAACGTTTCCCTCATAAGCAAAGCAAGCAGTTCAACTCGTCCATGAGCTGAATGACTTGCCCCTTAACAGTACACGTTCAGACAGCGTTCATATACATTTCGCAAATAAGCAAAGAACAAATAACGAAGTTGCAATTACTCTTGTACAGCAATAGGTTATTTATCTATACAAGAAAAACAAGCAAGTTAGAAATTGTTGCACTGAATATAAACAGTAGGACTTAATTCCGTGAAATAACAATGACCATTCGTGTTCCCAGCATTTCTTATTATGTGAAGTTCTATTGCCTCTTTTCTAAAAAACAAATCTTTTTCAAAAATTTAGTCAAAATTTCAAACCTCGCCGTCACACATACCCGTGTATTCATTTTTTCAAAATGTGTAACAACACTCTTAACTTGTCTCGATATTCTACTAGATAAACTAACAACCAATGCCTTCTCATCAAGGAACAGTCGATATATTCTCTTGGTTGCCTCTCACACAGCTCAACACAAAGTTCAATTTAGAATGTTTGTCAATTTGGAAGTATGCACGCTAAATAGAGGCTAAGATGGGGTTATTGATTATTAACTGAAGGTTATTGATTTAATATCTCTCTGGAAAACTATTTGTTGGTTGTCTCTCGAACTTTAAAATTTCTCATGCAACGTGACTTATCTTGCTCGGAAGTATCCGATGTCGTTTATTATACAACTTTGATAAGAATTTGTGTCTATAACTTTGATAAGAATCTGTGCGCATGTGAAGTTGTATAGTAAACGGCCTGATTCCGTTCTCTGACCAGGTTTCCAGTGGTGAGTAATATCCGCGAAACAGTAATAACTTATGTTTGGTTCTTTTTACACCTGGGAAACAATCTTATTGTGAAAATTATTGAAGTCTTTTTCTTTTTATATTTCATAATGATGATGACCGATGGACTAAACATTGCCTATCTGACATATTCTTATAAGCCATTCATTTTACCATACTTACTTGACTAAATACAACAATCTTGAATCCAAAATCATGCAAAATTATGAATTTTAATAAAATTTGATTATATTTTCTTTTAGCTTAGCGTTCCTACGACAATATGGAACACATAGGAAACGATAATTCGATTGGTGTTGCAGAAAATAAGGATAAAGTCCATTTGGACGATTCAAATGCATAGGTATGATTAAAAACATGGTACTTCCTACGAATTTTATGGATGTCTATGGCACAGTCATTCTTGAAATAAGTAGCGTCTCCACGTGCCTCTTAATGACACGAATGGCGAAATTTTAGAAGGCCAACAAATAGCTACCATGAATAGAAAGCAGTACCTTGAAAAGACAGCAGTAATTTGAAGAAAGCTGTAATCTCAAATCAGTAGAGTTCTATGAATGTACTTGGCATAAGGAAGTGCGTGACAAGGCGCAAGTTCGTAACTTTAAATATATCATAAACATATTGAAGGCGGATTTATGCGTAAGGATGCATTGAAGGAAGCACGGATCGTAGTTTTCCCTGCTCTCTATGGATGTGCAGAGAACGAATGCATAACCTATAAAGATACCTGTTCGCTCTATCCGTATGTAATGCAAAAGGGACATCTGTCGGACTTGTTTGGAGCAAACGAACAGCAACGATTGTAACCATATTTTGGACCAACGTTGTTTCACCGGCACTTTTTGTACTGAATTTTATGAAAGTCTGGAGAAAGGGTATACCATTCACGAGACTTACGAAATTTACGAGTTCAAAATGACAGAGGGGTTATTTAAAGAATATAATAATAACTTCTTGCAGATGAAGCAGGAAATTTGTGGTTTTCCATATCATTGTACTAGTGAGGAGGAAAAGTAAAAGTATATTGAAGCGTATGCTAAGTATGAAGACATATAAACCAATTATGATATCAGTGAGAACCCCAGTTGCGTTATATTCGTATACTATTTTTAAATTCTCTGTTTGGCTAGTAGGGACAGAACTGATATAACACAGATCAGAGTAGTCAAAGATGTTAATTCATTTCAGGATATTCACGGAACACCCCACATTCAAATACAAAATGTACTTCATCTCGGAGAAAATGAGTTATAATAACATACAGGGATATGGAAAATGTAAATACACCTACATCCTTCTATAACGCTATCTTAGAAGCCTCCATATGGTCTACAATTAAATGATATAGTTTATTAGAAAACTAGGGATTGAAAATCTTATTTATTCTGATACTGATTCTGTCTTTCATAGGCAAAAGGGAAAACGAACTCGTTTGATTCCTATAGGAATTTCTTACGAGACTTAAGTAACAAAGCTAAAGAATAATGGTATATTCCTGTTTTCATCAAGTTCGGACCAAAGAATTATTCGTATAAGGAAAAGGAAATTGAAACGGGCAAATTTAAACTTACTTTCAACATTCTCTTAGAGAGCAATTACTTTAAATACACGTGCTCTCTAAACTATAAAATTTGATCATTTTTATAATTTATTGAAGCACAACGATGAAAACAAGATCATAAGTAATTCTAATGGAATCTATAGAAATCCCGGATTCAAAATTCTAGGCTGGAAACAAACTCATCAGAATGTGCAGAGTAAACTAAAATTTCACAATGAATTCGAAACAGTACCCTTCAGTTATTAAAGAAGGAGACTTAACGATTCATAATTCATTACTCTTTTGCCTCAAGTCTATGATGCTTCTTATCTATGCTGCTACTAACTTGCTTTCTGGCCCCAGCAGAGCTAGGAAAACTAATTTTTAAATAGATTGTTAATTCATCGTCAAACGATATTTTCCAGTCCAGGGTTTCTCAACCTGGGGTCGCGGAATGTATGCAAGGCGGTCGCGAGGGAAAAGGAAAAATAAATTTTACTAGGGTTTTGTAGGTTAAAACTAATAAATTTCAAAGAAAGTATTTTATTTTGCTTCCTTTTTTTAATAAATACTAAACACGATGTAGTTTGCTGAATAGTTTGATAATTTATTTAAGAAATTAATTATAAATACAGGAAATAAACATATGTTTTGAATTTAAAAGCAAATACTGCACAAAATAAAATAATTGTGGGTGGCCGGTTGAAAAAGAGCCGCTGGCTAGAAGGCATGGTGAAAGAGGGTCGCGGGGTGATAAAGGTTGAGAGACGCTGGTTTAGTCAATTTAAAAAAATGTATGGTGATGTGATAGTTATCTAGTCAGATAAGTAATATTCTATTTCATTTTGGAATTCCTAATATCAATACTTTTGAAATTCAAGAAAATTCAATCTTCAATTTCAAAAAAGTATTATTAAATTTCCTGTAGGCTTCCAATCGTATCAATGGGATCAGATTGGCGCACTGTCCATAGATAACAAAGTAATTCCAGGTTCAAATATTATTGATCTTATGAACGATATGCTAAGAACTTTCAAGACTCCAAGAAATCCAGTTGGCATTCAAAAATTTAAGCGCATGGCGTAAGCCATAGTGCTGTTACCGCCCAAATTAATTTTATCAAAAATTTTAGATTTTTTACAAAGTGTTAATATACCATTAGAATTAGTAAATTTTCAGTTTAGAGCAGGTTTAAACTTGTCTACAAAAAGTAAAGAAGAAGAATAGTCTTAGTAAACGAGAAAAGAAGGAGAATCCTAGTAAACTAATAGTAAGGAAATGAAAAATACCGTTAGTCAAGGAATAGAGAAACGATGTTCTTCATTATTTAAAAATTATAGAGAATACAAATTTTCAAAAATGTCATTTCGTAAAATTTATTATGCTGATGCAAATTCAACTTCTTTAGGTAGTATCTCCAAATTAAAAAAGAAAACAGGTCTTTCTCAGAAAAAAAGAAAATGACTAGCTTTAGAAGATACATACATTTTACATGTTCCTGCGCGTAAAAATTTTCCTCGTATATTATCTTAATGCGCCCAATGAATTAGCAGAGATGGATTTAGCAGATATAAAAAATATTGGAAAGTATATTGATGGGTATAAATATATTTTATGTAGTATTGATTCTTTTAGTCGTTAAGCAGTTAAAAATAAAACGGGTCGTGTCATGGGGAAAGCAATAGAAACAAAGAAAATTACCTCTACTTCATTGTCAAACTGATATAAGAACATAATTTTATAATCAACATGTAAAACGTGTTTTCCAAAACTATCAAGTCAATTATTATAGTTTACATTCGGAAATAAAAGCTGCTTTAGTCAAACTTTTTATTCAGACATTGAAAAAATATAAATACTTTACTGGTGAAAATACTTTTCGTTATATTAATGTTCTGCAAGATCTTGTAAGAAATTATAAACATACGTTGCATTCTTCCATTCAATACGCACCTGTAGAAGTAAACTATTCTAATGTTAATGAAATTTGGCAAAATTTATACTCTCAGCAAAACACTGTTAAGCAGAAATTTAAATTTCAACCGGGAGATTGTGTTCGTTTAATTATATATAAACAAATTAGAAAAATGATATTTATGGAAATGGTCTCAAAATATTCTAGTTGGTCACTGTATTAGTAGTAATCCTATTGTTAAATTCGAGATTCGAATGATGTTCTTAAAACAGGCTCATTTTATAAACAGGAATTACAAAAAGTATTTGTAGGAAAACATAAAACTTATTGGAAACGTAGAAAAAGATGGATCTATGTGAAATGGTTACGTTTTCCTTCGTCTATGAAAAGTTGGATTCAACAAAAATCTTCAGTCGTAAACATGCTTTCTCAGGAACAAACCGATAAGATTTGTTACATTACTCTCTAATGTATGCAATAACATTTTTTAAAATAAAACAAGTTCATATATTACGAAACTTTGTTAGACAATACATTTAATGGAAAATTGGGTGATAGGTTTAGATGCTGTTTCTATTCCGTGGAGTTTTTATAATATTCGATTTTAAAAGAAAAACTTGTCAACTGCGGGATAACAATACGGTAGAATATAAAATTTTCACCCGAATATTAGGAATCTATACATTCAGTTTTGATACTATTCGTACAACTGTAACAGAATAAACGGGAATAGAATAGCAGGAAAGAGAGAATGAAAATTTACATGTATTTGACGAAAGTAGTATTCATAAGGAAAAATTTCATGACGTAGAAATGAGTGTTGAAGGAATGTTAAATGGTCCTGTTGGAGAAGAAAATCCTATCGTTATTCAATACCAAGAAAGTAGAGAGAAAGTTTATATTTCCCATAAACGAATTCCTAATTGGCTATAATTTTCGCTATGGCTACTGGTTTGCAAAACATTTTAGGATTTTGTAATGATCATAAAGTGAGTACCCGAATAGATAACTTTTATCCGATAAATCTAAAAAAGAAACCAACGTTACTAAATGTCCCAGCACTTTTAGACACAAATCTTTGTTTATTTCTTCAGAAATGAATGTTTGTGTCAATATTGTAAAAGATTTCGAAAAAATATGGAAAAGTAATTCATAAAGTTGGAATTCAAGATGATCTTTACAGAAAAATTAAATCTTTTCTATTTGCTTGTCCTCAATATGTTAAAGTAGATAAGAAATATTTTGATACGCTTCATATAGACTAAAAAGATTGTCACGGGGAAAAGTTGCCATTTCTATCTCGAATGTCAAACGTGACACTGCGTTTGAAAAGAAAGCGCTTTCTGAAAGTAGTGACGACCGTTTTTGCATTACGCTTTCTTCTGATAGAAGTATTCAAGATTAATCTAATAATAGTCCAACATGTTTTTTAAAATTACTTATAATCGAATATATTTAAACAATTCACAGATGGTAGGTGAAGTGACATTCTTATTCCCTTAACTAGCGATCATGTTATTAATGGTGAAAATATATGGTATGATCATGTAAAACAAAAATTAATCAAAGGATACTGTTCAACCGTTCAACAGTTGCTAGATGAACTGAATAAAATAAATTCAAGTATACAATTTGATTACTCAAACACAGTTATTGTACAAAGTTGATGAATGTATAAAATCTTTAAGTTTATCACCGATTTTAGCGTTAGAATTAGGTTTTGAACCTGATATTAATATTTTAAAAGATAGTCATATTCATAAACAACAATGTTTAGACATTGGATATCCTCATCAAATAGAGACCGTTACGGTACCTTTTAGAATGTACATTGTTTTCCATTAGCAAAACTTTGGTTTGACACAGTAGAAATACTGCTAAACAACCACGCAGGTCGAAATTTACCATTCGCATCCGGGACATTGACAGTAACACTTCCATTTAAGCGCTCGTGAAAATGAAAACTCATACAGTTTTGCATATAGGTAGACAGTGTTCGAAGTGGAAAAAAAGGCAGAGGTGGTATGTTTTATTACGATTTTGACTCGACATACCGGCTATCTAATGTTGAAATACTGCGAGGGTACGTTGCCTAAAAGATTGAATTTCTATTTACATAATGACTCAAGACTATGCGAGAACTTCTCCGTAGTTACGGGTGGCATGAAGGGGCTGTACCCCAGCCCACAACTTTCCCAGAAAAATTAAAAATATATCCCCTTTTGTTGTATTATAGAGAATTATGTACGAAAATGCTCAAAAACCGAGTTTTTATATTATTTTTCTTAACAGTTTCGCGCTGGAGAACTTGTGGACCCCCTACTCAACGGAGAGAGATATTCCAGACCACCGGAAGTCCGCCACCTCAGCAGACAACGCATAAGTCCGCGCATGCTCAAAACACGGTATTTATATACATTAAAGCAACAATACACGTATGTTCTTTAAATTTGGCCTCCCATTGTGCTTTAGTTAATCAGAAAATGCAGCAAAATACACGTCATGAGGATTGACTTCCTGATTAATAAATAAATTTATGGGTGAAGCATATAAGAGACTCTGAACTACATTAGTAGTTTGCTTACCTTCATCGCCTTTCTGCTCACTGTCTTCATCTGAAGTTTTTTGCTTTCTTAGTTTTACTAAAAACTTTTCCATATTGAAAATATTTAACTTCCATTCACTAACAATATCAGATTGAATTAAAAGTAATCGCCACAAAGATCTAAATATTAGGGATACACTTACGCACACAGATAATCAGCGCACACACATTCACAGTGTTATCCAGTTATTAGAAAGACGCCAAACTACGTTTCAATGAAAGTATACAAGCTCAATGTAATCTTCTTGATACACAACACAATAACCGAACACTTAAGCAACACAACATTTTGTTTTTATGATTGCATAAACTCTTCTTTGTTTATGACTATTTTGTTGTAAATACCGGACTTTTTATGTATTTCTTTATCTTTATAGACACAAAGGAAGTCCAGGCGAATTCGTAACAATACTTTCCAGTTTGTTTCAACGAGTCGCCTCAATATACTGCCTTTTTTGAATTGGGCTTAGTTCTTGTGTAGGAGCAAGGGGTGAACTTTGTAGACACGTGACCTCATATTAAAATCAAAAGATATACATGGTGGAAGATAAGTTCGCTCTTTTAAACCATTACTCTCCGAGCGAAGCAGACGAAAAAGAGTGTAAGAGGTTCAATACTAAGCATGCACAAGTGTATCAACCTGCTATTATTCGCATTTGTCTGTAGATGTGTGTTCTAGGGACTTAATGTAACGATGAGTGTTGCAAGTTTTAAACTAAAGCACAACAATTTCATTCACACGCTGGAGAGGTGATTTCCTTTCCTTTACGTACATATACACATTGATGGAAAATATTGAACGTTTCATTTATATTTATGGTATGTAAAGTCTATTAGACCTCTAGATATAAATAGATGAAAAGATACAGCATACGAATCATGAATAACACTGCACACTTAAGATTCATGATGAATATTTTTTTAATTTGGCAAAGCTGAGAAGGTCACTTCCCTGCCTGTCAATTCCCGGAATTTCCCGTTCAGGTGGCAACTAACTCGCGAAGAACATTACGTCACTCGAGTGCAAAGTTAAGATACGCTATGTCTATGAAAAAGATAACAAAAATGTCGACGTTACCAACTTAAAAATTATTTTTTACATAAGAAATAAAATCTTTGACGTGTGAAGCTATTCGTCAATTTCAGTGTATAAAAATGGATTTATTGAAGGTATACTCGTATTAGCATAAACTTTCCAGTGACGGTATGTATTGATCACTGAAAAACCAGAGGCAGTATGTCATCACCTCTGAAAAACAGAGGCGGTATGGCATACCACCGCATTCTGCTTCACTAAGACCACTGGAGGCAGAGGAATACTTTAATTTGCAGGACCTTTTTATCAACGGGGACACGGGATTGGGAATTTATTTAGCGGATTTTTTTCGATTTGCTATACCATTCATTAAACACGAAGCAGAACAGTAGGATGAAAAGCTTTACAAACAGGAATCAAAGTTGCAGTGGTATGCTTTAAAACCGTCCTATTAAAGAGTTCCTAAAAGCGTGAAATCGCGAAACAGGTTCAGCACTAAGAAGAGCTGAAAATAATGTTAATCAAGTGTTTACTGGTAGCGGCAGGGGAAGGCACGTAAACGTAAGGCTCTCGTTATTTATGTTGATGGTCCAATACGTACGACTAGTATCTTAAAAGAAAAGGAAAAGTAGTGATATTTTAGTTAAACATGTTTGTTACACCTAGAATGCTGTACAATGAATTCGATTTAGTTTCTGTCCCTATGACACAAACTGGTAGAGTATCGACCAATTTCTTCTCGTACTTCAGAGGGACCTATATAATTTTTTGTAGCTGGAGAAACTGCTGAATATATTATTTCTGCACATATTTATGTAAAGCGTAAAGTAACAAGGGTAAATGGAGATAATTTACTAGTAACAGCAATAGGGCCACCGTTCGTTGTGGCAGATGATGTAGCGCTTATGAATTATTTCTTATATACACTTTTTAGTTAAGTAGATGTTTCTTTCAAGACATTCTTCAAATGCCACGTACCCTTTCAGAGCATATTATGAAACTTTATTTAATCTTTCTGAAGATCCAAGCAAAACTCATTTAACTACAGGATTATAATGTAAGGATACTGCAGGGTATTTTAATACTCTCAATGAAAATAATGTTGATTATTATAAACGAAAATCTCTTGTTGCTCGTAGCGCATCCATTGATATGTATGGACGACACCATACAGATATTTCTGGATCAAGTCGTATTCTTCCAAATAAAGTAAATCTTCATACAAAATTTAGTCGTAGTAAAGATGCATTCATTATGTTTAATAGCAGCTGAAAATTCTACATTTAAAGTTCATTAGGAAGATGTTATTATTTATGTTCGCCGCATTAATATTTCTGCTGATTTAGCTTTACAATTAAACAGTTTAATGAGTAACGATACTGCAAAATTACCCCTAACTAGAATTGAAACAAGAGTATATACTATTCCTCCAATTGTTACTCCATATAATCTTAATAATATATTTCTTGGAAATGTACCGAAATAACTCATTATAGGTTTTATTGCAAACACTGGATTCAAAGGAAAATACCATGAAAAATCCCTTCCACTTCTGAACTTTTAATATTAACAAGTTGCAAGAACAAATAGGTTCCCAATTTATTCCTCCACTCCTCTTACCCTCGATTATGCAAATCAGCTATACGTTCGAAGTTATATCACACTGTTCTCTGGAACTGGTATATTTCATGAAAATGTAAGTCATATGGTCAGATATTGTGGTTACCCCATGCATATACTCTTTATGCTTTTATTCTTTCATCTACTAATACTTTGGACGATTCTACATGGGATGTTATTAAGGATCCTCCAGTTAATCTCAGAGAAGTGTTCAGTCAAGCACCTTCACATTCCATTTAACGATTTTTTTACGTTCAAGTTGATTTGCTTATACAGGTTGGTAAAGATCGAAATGTATATACTGATCATACCATGTAAAATTTAGTATAGTTTGAGATCAACCATGAGGACAGTTGTGCGCTTTTCAGCGTTTGATAATGAAGAAAATAATTTCATAGCGAAAGAATTAGCCATAGTTCATCCAGATGCCAATAGTGTCCAAAGTTGGACATTTAAACCTCCTTTTTCATTATCAAAAATTATTCCTGCTTTAAGATATGCAATTCATATTCAAGTCAACATGTATTTGGTTTAGAGTGGATAGAAGGCGAAGTAGAATACAGGAAGTTAAAAGCATGCTTATCAGCTACACCTCACACAGTGATAGTGTTCACAGTCACGGCAAAGCACGGCAGGATTTTCTAGAGTCTCTTCTAGAAATAACAGTGATTAATTGGGAAGATATTCAATGTACAAAATATAATGCTTTAACATTTCCATCACAAAGTTGTGTTCATCATCTTCATCAGTTTACGAGTTTTTACTCTTCATCAAGTCCGCCATCTGCTCCTTTAAGTCACTGGATTGCAATTTATATTGATAAATATGGACGGGGTAGTCAATATTTTGATAACTTCGGCAATGAACCTAGTAAACCGATTATATTTTTTTTGAAACGAAATTGCAAATTATATCGAGTGAATAAAATTCAATTCAACGCGAGAATTCATACTTTGTGGATTATTTGGATTGTATTTATTTCATTGTGCGAGGAAAACATGAATTATCCTATTTTCATACTACCAATCTTAAAAAATGATGAGATTGTAAAATCTCTTGTAAAATATTATAAATCGAAAAAAAATGTAAATAAAATTTTTTCGTATAAAGTTAAAACCAAATCTTATATTTTTAAAATCATTCAATGAAAAACGAAAACGTGTAGAATATACGAAATATTTATTTATTCATTCATTCATTTGTTGTACTACAAAAGATTTAAGAAAAAGTTTGTGAAGATTGAAAATAAGGAAAATATAAATGAAGCATCTTGATGATCCACAAGCCAGTATAATGAAAATGGTAAGTATAAACACAAAATTACTTACATGATACATATTTTTAAAGTCTTTCACATCTTTCGCGTAAAAATAAACACTTTTATTAACTTCATATCTTAAATGTTAAAAGTTCTTTAAAGTAAATTCACATTAGTTATATTCAAATTTTTCATAGAAAATTTTTCTGTTCAAAGTTCTTAAAAGTAATTACTCTCACTATCTGGTTCTGCGTTAACGTCTTTCTCAATTAATTTTGTCTTTAGTTCATCCACTTTGAGTATAAGTAAATTCAGAAGAAAATATTAAGAAATTTCAACATTATCAAAATGTAGATGTTTTGAAAAATAGACAGAAATTCGAAAAAATCAAAGGATCCATTATCAATCTATATGTTCATCTCCTCAAAGACTTCTTTATTTAGAGACCGCGTAACACAACCAAGTCTTCTGTCGATTGCATACATTATAGAAACGCTCACACATAATAAGGGACAATTGTTTTTATATTCTCAATTTTAGATAGCTTCAAGTATACACTGATCATCAACTCTATAATTTACACATCGACACGAGTTTTCAGTTCTACTAGGACACATAGTGATAGATGAAACTTCAGTGTACTGCACAACATCATCACTTTCATCACCACTACAAAGGCTAGAAAAGATAACCCCGAACAAAAAATATCATATTGAAGGGAAGCTACTTCACCATTACCAATCTGAGGCTGAAGATGAATGACATCGGCAAGGCTCAGAGATGGACACAGGATGACATCTTATTTGTCTGCCTTTACTGCGAGGTCTTAAAGCTGACAACTCTATACCTCTAAAACCTGTTAAGGAATATTAACAGATGGTTCGTAGATTCTTCTGAGGTAAAATATTCTGGAGGTAAAATAGTTCTTCATTCGGATCTCCGGGCGGGGGAAAGCTTCAGGGGGCTCCATGAACAGGATTAAGAAAGATCTTAGAATAGGAACGTGGAACATACGAACGTTATACCAATCGGGTGCTCTTTAGGTGGCGGTACGCGAGACCGAGAAGTACGAGCTAGACATATTAAGAATGCAGGAATATCGGTGGGAGGGTCAAGATACCATCCGACAGGGCAAGTACATTGACTACTACGGGGGAACACAGTCTCACGATTTCGGAACATAATTCCTCATTACGAAAAGTTCTTCAGGCGGTTCAGAATATAGAGAGTTCACAAACGAAAGACTATCGTATACTACGATACGTACTCGATGGGGCAACATGGTTTTAATAAATGTCTGTACCCCGCCCGAGGTGGCTAATGGTAACGACAAAGATATATTCTACGATGAGTTAGAAAGGCTGTTTGACCGATTATCGAAATGTAGTTCGAAAATTGAGGTGAGTTATTTCAACGCAAAGGTAGAGAGGGAAGAAAAATATAGACTTACTATAGACAAATAGAGCTTTCAAGACCAACAACAACGGAGAAAGACTAATAACTTTCGCGATTTCGAAAAACTTACTGGTAAAGAGTACGAACTTTGAATACAAAGACAGACAAATAATATGGATATCACCGGACGGCAAAAACTCTCAACGAGATCGATCACGTATTAGTAGATAGACGAAGACACAACAACATAATGGACGTTAGGTCGTACAGAGGAGCCAAAGGTGATACCGACCATCAATAAGTAATCACAAAAGTAATGGAGAAGTTATGCATCGCGAACAGAGAAAGCAATGGGTTAAAACAACTGAAATTTGAAGTTAAACGATTAAATAATCCGAGCAAAAAAGCAGATTGCCAGCTCGAACTCACAAATATGTTCGAAATCGCGGCCGACTTGTGTAATAATAAGGATGACATTAATAATGAAATTGATGTAAGATGTTGGAGGCAATTCGTCAAACAGTTAAGGGCGCAGCGAAGGAACGTGTAAGTGAGAAGAGAGAACAGAAAAACAAATCTTCGTTTGATGAAGAATGCCTTGCGCTTCATGAGGAACAAAAACAAGGAAGGCAACGATGGCTAAGTTATAAAAGCGAGTTTTCAGAAACAGAAAGCGAGAATATTTAACGTAGAATATTCAGGAGATAGAGGAAAACAGCAAAATAATACACGATCTATACAAAGGGCTAAATTGCAGGGCTATCCTCCGATAGCCCACTATCTAGTTATATTTCTCTACATCAACTAATCCAATATTAAGAGCCATAGAATCTTTTCAGAGCTGATGAACACCAAATTTCCAATATTTATTACACATATTCAACTCTTACAAATAGTTGATCTCAATCACATAATAACTATATCGATATGAAACTATTTAAAACGAAACTTCAATATTTATAAACTCTATAACACGTAATTATTCACATCACAAAACAATGATTACTAAAAGGATCAATCTCACTTCGAAAAATCAACTCATTTAAAATTCAATTCAACAATAAGGTTTTTCAAAATCTTTTAAAATACAATCTATTATTCATTTAACAATAGATCTTAACTATCTATTCTATGCTGCCATGACCCTTAATTCGTGTAACCTTTCACTTCTCCCACTTCTTACTTCACTTTAATCACAATATATAAAACTTCTAGGTTTCAACCAATCCGCTAAACCTTCTGTTTGACCTTCCAACAAATCTTCAACTGTAATCCAACTCAGTTTTCCCTGGTTTGTACCTTTTTCTTAGAACTTTACAAATCGTCTAATTCTCCTTGTTCAGCTATCAAGGTACCTAACTTCTTTTTCCTCCTGCTTCTACTTGCTTCTTTTTGTTCCCTATATCAGAAACTAACTTAATCATATTACTCTTCTTATTGCCCCGATCTGACTCCAGTATATCCTTCTTCGCACTTTCAACTAGTTTAACTTGTCGCTTTCCACGGACTTCTCCACTTTCTTCTCGCTTCCAACAGATTTCTCTACTTTCTTCTCGCTTCCAACAGACTTCTCTACTTTCTTCTTGCTTTCAACGGGTTTATCTAGTTTCTCACTTTCAATAGGTTTCTACATTTTATTCTTGACTTCTTCAAACTTCTCTTTCCTTTCAGGTTCACTTGAATTTGCAAGGATTCCAGGTTTGGATTCAGTTTTATCAGTAGCTGCATTATCTTCAGTCTTATCGTTCGCCACAACTTCATCTTCTTTCGAAGACTTTCCAGACATTCTCACAATTTACGCATCGTCGGCACTAATCATGACCAAAGCAGTCTCTTTACAAACTTCTTCCGAATGCCTCGCGACTTCTTTCTCGTTTAAATCAAAATTCACAGTCTTCTCCCAAGTCTGTTTACCTAGATCTTTTGTATCATCCTTAGATACCTTATCCATTTCAATTGCAACTTCTGTAACCTTGAAACAATTAGACTAAAATTTTTCCCCTCGAATTATTTAAATCACCTACTTGATCTATGGAACTCAAGCTTTTCTCCTCTAATCTTTCAGCTAAATCTTTCCTGTCAATCGTCACTTATGCCAAAGAGTTTCTTATTTGTGTTCTAAATCTTGTATATGTCTGGTAAACATGCTACTTCATCTATATTTGACTCAAGTGACTACTCCATCCCGGTAACTCATGAGGTTCATCAACCGAAACTTGTACTGACTGCAATTCTGAATCTTCTTGCTTACATAATTGCTTATACCATCCTGGCGACAAAATATTGAGCCTTTATCTACCTTTAATTATATAATCCGTATCACCTAGAATTACTAAAAACTTCATTCTATATATACACTTCTGAAAACTCATCATGATATGAACCATTCCCAAACCTTAACCAAGGTTCCATTAAGCAGTTGTAATTCATTTATCCGTCTTGGCTCACTCATAATAAAGTTATGTCTACATACAAAACCCTGTGTCATGATATTACTCCTTGATCCAATATCATTCCCGTGCACAAAACATCTTCACAGGATAAAGACACTGTTGGGATGTCATCCATTGATTCAACTACAAAGCTCATATCTAAAGAATCTGTTGAAAGCAACTCATCTACTGCCAAATTATTTACTCCTACTGATGTCTGATCCAACTCCTCATGAACTGACTCCGAAAATTCTTGTATCCTTGCTTTATTTACCTTACCATTAGACTGACAAAAACCCGATCTACTATAATGACCAACCTCATCACATTGTAAACACCTTGCCTTAAAAGCGAGATATCTTCTAAATTCATGTATGCCCAAACAACGCCAACATCGCTGTTGAAACCCTTCCTTAGCTGGTCGAACCTGTTGAGAAGAATCTGAAAAATTGATTTTTCTGACGTTGCACTTGCTGAATTGTTTCTAGTTGATTCATATTTCTCCGCTTGCTCGATACTCACTCAACTTGAGCGCCTTCTCCGATAATAATCTTGTTCTAATATTTTCATTCGCTACCCCAAATACCAACTGATCGTGAATCATCGTATCTGCAAAGGATCCATGCTGACAATCCGTGATTCTGCGTTTCATGTCACGCACGTATTCCTTCACTGACTGAAAAAAGAATTGGCAACAGTGATGAAAGTCAAACCGTGCCACAATTTAATTTACTTGCTTACCATACATTTGTACTAGGAAAGCTTTCAACTAAAGATAATTCTTGGACTTCACTGAAGCAGGAGCAAATAAATGCTAGATGAAAAAGCTTCGTAAACCTGTGAACCAATCACCGCTCTCAATGTGCAGACTTGTTTCGAATCACTTATAATATACGCCTCATAAAACGATTCAAACCTCTCTAAATACAGATTAATGTCTCCTTGATCTACATCAAACTGATCAAAACTTAATATTCCTCATGTCATCTCCGTGAATCCGATATCGTTTGCAGCACTAAGAATGCAGGGTTATCTTCCGATAGTCTACTATCTAGTTATATGTCTCTACATCAACTAATCCAACATTAAGAGCCGTAGGTTCTTTTCAGAGATGCTGACCACCAAAGATCCAATATTTATTATACATATTCAACTCTTACAAATAGTTGATTTCAATCACATAATAACTATATCGATATGACACAATTTCAAACGAAACTTTAATATTTATAAACTCTATAGCACGTAATTATTCACATCACAGAACAATGATTACTATAAGGTTCAATCTCACTTTGAACAATCAAGTCATTTAAAATTCAACAATCAATTTGCTGTACATAAATGTTTAAGTTAGAAAGCAATAGCCAAGTCGAGCGAAAAAGCATTCTAAGATTCTAGCACTAGTCGGGAACGAAGGGTCTTTTTATATATGTATCGTATAGTTAAGATCGTGGTCTCGTTATGGAAGATTCCTAACAACAGGTATCAAACCGAATTATATCCTTTTAAACCTTAGCAAGCGACGATACTAATCAAGCAAGATTTGTGTCAGATCATGGACAGCGAAATGATAAGATTGAAACAATACCAATGCAATTTTAGAGATGACATCAAGCAGTATATGAAGTCTCAAGCAAGGGATTATTCATTTAACCAACGTCGAGTAGATTATTTACATAACATGTAGTCCAAGATAGATTTTAGATAAGCTAATAAAGAAGGGAAACGAATCTTTTTCGTAAATTAAAATATGCTTAATGGTTGGCTTTTAGGTATTACCCATATAAAATATAGCACAGCTTGTTCAGAATCTTTTATAATATAAAACCATTATTCATTTAACAATAGATCTTAACTGCCTATTGTAGTTAGTTAGTTAGTATGCTCTCAATTCCTGTAAAAGGATGAAAAATGAACTAGTTTTAAAGAAACACCTGCACAAAAACAGTACCAGGACAACAGTCCGGTAAAGGAACAAGTTTCAGCTTGCCTCGATAAAGGTACCTAAAGCCTATTGTTAAGTCAATCATATGGCGCCGCTTTCATTCTAACGGCAAACATCAAAGAATGCTTAGAAACAATTTAACAGTTAGGTTCCCCGTTCCGAGCCAGGAGTGAAATAAATTTCGGGATCCAAACTCTTAGGTGTCGCTGAGTTACAAATTCCCCTCTCAACACTAGGCCGTATCGACCTATTCCGAACCACGTTCTAGGAAGCGACACAATAATATACCGCTCACGGGAGAAATGTTCCGGATGATGGGTGAAAAATGCTTTCCAGCTACAACAAGATTTATGAAGAGGAAATAAGACCGCCGCGGCAAATCCACTGGATTTTGACAAAGAAATGTACGAAAGCTACAAAGGAACCAGATTAGACATACAATAAAATAAGATCACTCTCATACTTCTGAATACTTACTTACAAACCCTGGCAATGCAAGGAATCCTGTACTATGATGTACCTGTTCATCGATTCAATAAATGTAAAATTTAATGAAGTCCTGTTTTATTATTTTATTTAGTTGAAACCACTAAAACTTATACCAGTTCTTTGTACTGACTTCTTCGTACTAAATTATAGTGAGCGTATAAGAATTCTGAGTGTCCAGTTATTTTTCTTTAATTTTCTCAAGAAAGCATACATGTGGTTAAAACAATGAGTACGTACAAAGTTCAGTCGCTGGGAGTCTTTCAGCAAGAAGAAATATACATACTTTATTTAACAGTACTTTCATTATCTGTTTCACTACCTTTATTCGTGTCTCCGTGTCATAATACTGGTATTAATGCAGCAAGTAATCATACCTTACAAAAAACAAGAAACACAAATTTTCATTCGGATAAAAATGTGAACTCTAAGAATATCAATAACTAAAATAGAAAAGTCTCCTTATTGAATGTGTTCTTTAATCATATGCGCATGTTCTACTCAACTTCCCTGGCCAGATGTTATAATCAAAACAATCCTGAAGGAATGTAACTAACTATGCTTAATTTTCACAACAACGTTTGCGTATTTAGTTCAACTTTTTATATGTGACGACACTCATACTTGTACTTAAAGCGTGTGCTTTTATTACCCTACCATGTTCCATTGAGCACATTCAATTTCGCGAACAAGAGATTCATTTATTATGAATATATATTCATTCATTAAATGAATATATATTCAAGATATATTCATTTAACGACTTTTTTTAACTTACTATCCCTTTCATTACTTCCTCTAAAGAACATACTAACTAGAATCTAACCAAAGGGGGAACAATCCAGTACCTACTTAAACCGTCAACAACGACCAAACACATCCTCCATATCTACTGTTTATACGAGCCATGAACGATACTTTTGCGGAACGGAACCTAACCTAATGTGGATAAACTCAGAAAATGAGACAATGGCTTGACAATGAGGTGAATGTATGCTGCGATTTGCTTTTTCCATTTGTTACAAATATCGTCATCTACCTTCGGGCACATTATTTATATTCACAAGACAGGAAACATTGCAGTAAGCCATGATAAGATTATTTGGTAACATAACGACCAATGGTTCACTGGTCGAATCGGCATTACTTCCGAAGTCGGTCGTCCGCTTCTTTTTGGACGAAACTGTTATTCCGAAGTTGGTCGTCCGTCTTACTTACGAAGAAAAGCTTCATGAAAGCTATGAGCATTAAAAAACTTTAATTTTCACGTTCAGTTCACTTCTTTTATTTCATTTTAGGTGAAGTGAGGTGGGTTTTTAAAAATCATCAATTTTTACGTTCAGTTCACCTCAGTTTTTTTTTACGTTTGGTTAGGTGAGGTTAGGTTAGCTTATGTTGGTGTATGAACATTTTAAAATTAGTTATCATTTTTCACGAAATCATCAATTTTTATGTAATCATCAATTTTCACTTATTTCCCACTTACCTTAATAATTAGGCTGTACAACTAATTTTCTCCAGGAGAAAATCGATTTCCAAGTTTTGATTCGTCGATCTCGTTCCGTAGACCAATCTACTATTGTTACACTTGAACATTTTATTTCGTTTCGTAGGAAACTGTGCTTGTCTCGTTTTAGAAAACACTACAATATAACACTTTTTCCACATATAAATGGGCTTGTTCAAAATAATGTTCACTTTGTTGCTGCCTTCCGCCAGTTGCACCTTTCACAATGTGATTTACTACATTTTTTTCAATTTGTTTTTAGATTTATTAAACCATGATTTTCACACGGTTTCAAAAGATTTTCTTCATTATCGCCGTATAGTTTCACAAACTGCAATAATGTTAACTCACATCCAGGGCAATGTCCCTCTACACCTGTAGCCATGTTCACAATATAAATGTTCGTAACTTTTCCACAATCCAATCATCTGGTAACCTTCCGCCAAGTAGTTCCCTCCGCTTCCGAAATAGTTCCATGTTTATCAGGTATTATACAATAAAATAAACTTAACTTTCGTTCTTTTTTATATATTAACCACACAAACGAGCAAATTATCCATTTCTTGCCTGTCAATTTTCTAAATTTTACTAGAAACGGACGACCAACTTTGGAAGTTAACCCGTCGAAACTTTCCCGTAAATAACTCAAAATTTATTAATACTTAATTAAGCT
The DNA here is from genome assembly GCA_022664845.1 of Lepisma saccharinum. Classification (NCBI taxonomy): domain Eukaryota; kingdom Metazoa; phylum Arthropoda; class Insecta; order Zygentoma; family Lepismatidae; genus Lepisma; species Lepisma saccharinum. The sequence continues at coordinate 16,984 of JAGDQP010014106.1, read as the reverse complement.
ACTTCATCGCTAGTTGGTGGTTCACACAAATGCATAACAGAACTACGACCGCTAAGCCTATTTCTTAGTAAGACATATCGAATGTAGGCAAGTGTTGGATTCAATGATAAGGTGAAAACACTTATTTCCCTAGCCTAGAAGTATTATCACTTATAACAACTTGTGCTGCGTGTCGTTTCTCCACTACGGTTTGCGAGCTGTACATATATTATCCCCATACAGCAGTAACTCACTACAGCAATTAGTTACACATGCTTTCCGAAAAGTACGGCTCTTCTCCACGAACAAGCTTTGCAGACACCTTCTAATGAAAACAGTTTCATTTATTTTACTAAAACAGCAATTCCAAGGCCTGGGTGATCGCGATTCGACTCACTTGCACTTACGATGGTAATATTACCCTTCTATCGAATTTGTCTTACTACTGCAACCAAGGATGTTCCAACATATTAGAACATCTTTGACAGCAACAGCTTGATGTGAAATAGCCTTGCACTTGGGCATCGTTATAAGGCGCTCTTATAACGGGACTAGTCTGATACAATCAGGTGCCCGAAATAACTAAATATGCCTCTTACTGTCTATCAAATAAATAAAAGCTTATCTGGTTACGGTGATTGCACGTAATATTTATACTTGAGAAAAGTTCCATGCCATGATAATAACTGATATATTGCCCTTGACAATGCCTGTATATACAAATACTGCTCCTATCTTCTTCTGATATATTGGCAATACAACCTCTAATTTAATTTCGCCATGTGACCTTCTTTGTGTTTGGAGAGTAGTAATGCCACCACTCAGGTTGGTGCTTGTTACTCAATATAGACAACGAGAATCCTCCTACCTACATTGTCCTAGGATTACAGCACTATATAATCGTATTTGCATGCAATATTCTCGTCGATGAGGCAGACAACACCAATTACACAGGGCTGCAAATTGAAAAAATCGTGTTGTTTTCTTATTAATATGTGAACTTTATTCTTTGTTCCTAGCTGACCACGAATATGAAATTCGTTTTTCTCTATCAGGCAAGGTTTTCTTACCAATGAAGTTTCAATGTTTGGGCCTTCTTTATTATTTAATACGGCTTTATTACACATTATTTATTATCTTCTACCAGACTACAGAGATTATTACATTAAATAAATGAACATGTTTTGTTTAATATGTATGCTGGTATACACAGAAAGAATATACAGGCCCCTTAAACATAAAGATTACTACATATATACTTATAACTTACCTTCGAAATCAAAAAAGTTCTTATAACCTATATTTTTTTTACATCTTTTTAGGACGCTTTCAGAAGAAAGCTTTCCTAATTTTCTTCTGAAGTTTCTTAGTACAATATCTAACTATAATCATCCATCATGCTAACACTCCAAAGTCCCTGATATCTTTTCTCCCCACATAGCAGAGTACGTCCCTGGGACGTCCCATTTAGATCCCATTACCGTCAGAATGGTCCTGCTCCCATAGCGTTGTCCTAAGGACGTCCGTGGGATAACTCTGTGGGCAATACAAACAGTTCATCCCGTATGGATGTCCCCTGGATGTCCCCCGGAAAGCCGTGCGGGATTACCTACCTGGAATTTCTATAAATTAAATCGATCTTACTATTATTATTATTTAATTAATTATAACTATACGAAGGATATGCCTTCGTATAGCTATACGAAGGATTAATTATAACTATACGTCCCATGGATGTAAACGGGACCTAAACAGGACGTCCTACGGACGTCCCGATATCCTGCCAGGAGATCCGTCAGATATCCCTGGGACGTCATTTTGCTATGTGGGTCCATATCTTTCATTTCTTGGTGTAACCGTTCGACTTGTTCCTCCCTTAATTTTCTGAGGTTTTGGGGAAAGTAATCAAGGTGTGAATGTAAAAAATGTAACTTGAGATTTACATTGCAACCCAGTTCTTGAAATTTAATTAACATATTCTCAACAGTTTCTCTGTAACCAGTACTTTTGTGGATCCTCAAGAAGTTCCCCAACACGCTTTTGAATGCTACCCAAACATCTCTTTCAGCTTTAGTCATTGTCGCCTCGAAGTCTTTATCCTTCATTAATTTCCTAATGTCTGGCCCAACGAAGACACCTTCTTTCACTTTGACGCATGACAATGATGGAAATTTGTTGCATATGAACTTGAAACATTCGCCTTCTTTGCTAAGTGCCTTCACAAATTATTTAAACAATCCTAATTATATATGAAGGGGAGGAAGTAAAACTTTCTCAGGACTGACTAAATGATGTTGAATGATGTTTTTTGAACCCGGGTTCAGTTCTTTGCGTAATGGTTACGGTTTTTTCCCCAGTGGTCATTTTGTACCCTACTTTCCCACTCGTAGATGTAACATGGCATTTTCGTGTATCCACCTTGTTGTCCAAGTAGAATGCTCAAAACCGTCAGATCACCACACACCACCCCAGCCATGTTCCTCATATTTAATTTTATTAAGAATAAATTGCACGTTGTCATATGTTCCTTTCAGTGACACAGAATAAGCAATAGGAACTGAGGAGAACTTATTTCCATTACGTAACAGAACAAATTTTAAACTTGTTTTATTCTAGTCAATGAATAACCTCCAATCAGTAGAAACGCAAGGCAAATTTAACTTGGTCAGCAAACCAGACACATCACAACAAAACACAGGAGAACCTCCTTTTGAGAAATAAAGCACACATTGTTTTTCCCGATGTCTGTACCTAGAAAATGTTGTTCCACAGACCAGCAAGTTCTTTTCATTAAGTCTGGAACCAAGAAGTTCAGCAGATTCTTTAGATAGATTTAGGTCTCTAACTAAATCATTGAGTTCGCTTTGAGTGAGAGGTATAGGGACACAAGACCCACTAGTGGGGTTGTAAACGTCATCTTCCATTTCACTTACTTCCACTGAATCTCTTTGTGAACTAGAATCACTTTCAGACTCGAGAGTTGATGGAGGTGTCGGAATAGACAAACCTGGGCCGTGCAGCATTGCAGAGGGTATATTGGGATACACTATTCTCTTCTTGTTTCTAGTAATGCGACCTAAAATTTCACAGGAACAGAAGTAGCAATCGTCGCTGTAGTTTTTGGGCTCCCTCCACACCATAGGTATTGCAAATGGCATAGATAGCCGCTTTCCAGTGCAGCAGTTCCGTAAAGATTCCACACAGGACCTACATACATTGTGTGGTAGCCACGATTTATCTTGATCTTTAAGTTTCATATGGAAGTATGAGAAATATGGTCTTCTTACAAAATCTGTAACTTCATGTCACTGCCTCCGTGGAACAAATTCACCACAGATGTAACAGAATACATCTGGGCTATTCTTACAATCACGAAGTGCCATGACCACACCACAGTAATCCAGCAAACTACACAACAAAACTATAGTGTAAAAGTCTAACTTTCTAGTCTACCTTTCATACCATTGTAGCACATCAAAACTTGTGGCAATTAAATATAAAATTTATTTGAAATGAGATAAGGTTTGATATAGAATTATTTTAAACAGTTATGCAGGAAAGGTTAGTTAATTAAATTAAATGAAACTTCCCTATGTTTGAAGCACATTCGTCTTTATTACTTCCTGGATAATTTCGTAGCATGCTAGTAGCATCTAGCGACAATCACTTGAACTACACTTAAACATGCATACCGAAACCAACATATATAAATCGTAGATTGTACGAAATTCTTGAGTGATATGAGAAAACTAGGATTAATTTCAGTTTCAGCAAGTTCAAATACATATGAAACACCCAAAATTATAAAAACAACAGAACTCATGCAGCCCTGTGTTATTAGCTATTATTTGCCTGCAGTAACACTATTTTATGCCTCAACCATGTCGATACATCGCCACTTCTAGTTCGAGATATCGAACTTCTTTTTCCGAGTAGCCGAACCACTTGTCTCGCCACAGGAAAAGATTATCACGAGCTCGAGATAACAGTCAGATAGATCGCTGAGCGTCGTCGTGGGAAAATTCTGTTCTAGAAAACCTTTTGGAGGTATTATTTACACTTTCTACAACTGTGTCATGCTGTGGTGGAACGCATAAAGTCCTTCTTTAATGCTTGACAGTTTACATGAAATAACTGGAAACGTAACTTCGAAGATTTGAAAATAGATGTCAAATTCATTGTCATGCGCAAACTTTTACAAAATGTAATGAATTCTTGCAACTAATGTTAAACTTTGGCTAGTTCAAATAAATAGCTTATAAGTAACGGTTTCAGAACGTTATTTTCAGAAAATTATTTTTCATTTGTAAAAGCATAATGATATTTCATCAATGTTATCTTGTAATTATAATAGACCTATTCCTAGAAAGTTGTTGAAAGTTATCACATGGAACTCGGTTTGAGTAAAACTAAACTCGTATTTCTACTGCTTAATGTGACGAAAATTTATTTGCGATAGTTGTGCATTACTATTTAAGTCGATATTCCAGTGATACGTGAATAAATATCTTGTGTGAAGCAATTTAGCGGTTTTGTATTTAAAACTGACGTAGTAACGTCATACTTGCACTAGCTTCCTGTGCAGTGCAGTGAACTCTTAGAAGAAGGCAACGAGCAGGAGGCATTAGACTGACAAACAAACCTTTTCCAGAAATGTAAGTGGAGACACGGACAGGTCCACAAAAATTACATATTGCGGATAAACACAACATCTTCAATTGACATATGGTACAGGAAGAGAAAGCTTGGTGCTGAATGTCCAGACATATAAATCTTCAGGGCGAAGATTACTATAAGTACAAAATCTTGTCATTTTCAAACAGGCTATTTCTCGCATGTAGTTTACAGTTACAGTGGCCGGTAAGAAAATCCCGTACCCAGAAAATCTTAACAAGAAGTCTCAGAAGTGACATTTTTTATGTATTTTCTTCCCTGATATCTATCATTTTTGAAGATAATCAAGATAGCTGTATATTGAAATTAGTAGGCAAAGAAAATAGTGGCCTGCTGTGGTACAAGGAGCGATTGATCCCAGCTGGCAGTAAGAGGGAAAGTGTGAAGTAATATTTTCTCCTGCTCTACGTTATAAATTATAAATATTTATGCAAGTGCATGGTTTGTGCATGTATTAAGTTGCATTCATATCTTTTTGAAATTGAAAACCAGCGATTATTCAATGTCTTCAAATACGTTGCATGACGTCACATTTCCGATAATAGCATACAAACTTCCTGTCGTCATTACCTTTAGTCGGTGTTCTTGCGCCATCTACTGGTTCTATCGGTACTACGCCCGTGGAAAACCGAATGATACGGCAAAATCCCGTCGGGTTGTACGCGCACGGTAGCTAGCTAGTTTAAGTTGGGTATCAAATACAAGCATACAGATATATTGTAACTAGGATATTGTCAAACATAATACTAAAGTATCTGAATTGAGCATAAACGAAAATCGTCCATATGCTTCGCTAGACATGTAGCACAGTACTTGTTTTCGCTGTGCGGTGTGAAATTAATGTTTTATGCTAAGTAATTAATAAACGTAATTCAACTAAGCTCAGTCGAGAGTTCTTAAAATTATTTCAAAGTAGTACAGAATACACGGTAGTACTGAACAAAAGAAACAATCAATTCTAAGTTGACCCTTGACAATATGCATTGGTTGGCAGAATATCTTTACAAGGGTAAACGTCAGTCAGAACTATACAAAGACAAGAATAAGTATCTGAGATATTTAATTATGTAATATATTCTTAATAGAATTTGATATTTCTAGACGGACTGAACGCGGCAGAAGTCAGTAATTCACTTGTTATAATACATTCTATTATTTGAATTTTTATATCAGTTTTGCGTTATCTAGGGCATCGCTATTGAAAAAAATCAGTATTATTATTGCTGTTACCATTAAGAATAAATAAGTGTTTGAAGGGTATGGCAAGTGAGAAGTCTCGCGCACAAGAATAAGAACTCAAATAAGAAAATGAGTATGAACGAATGTAATCTGTGTAATCGTTGATAGTTACGTTTTAATTCAATAATGTACTGGTAGCCTTAATCACTGAGGTAGTGGTTTGTCAGATTTAGAGTCATCACATTTGGTTTTATGAAGTATTTTCATGATATATATGTGTGTCTACAAGAAGTTTGTGATCTGATATATTTGGGTGTGTCATATGAAATATCTCTGATCTCTAAAAATAAATTCAATATCATAAGTTGTTCATATGAATAATAGGTTCAATTGTCTAAGCTGGTTCAATTGTCAATTGTTCAAATAATAAATGTCATTATTTGAACGTCTTCTCAATTGAATCGAAACTCCAAATTATTTCATAACTATAAATTGTAAGGGAACTAACATATTAGGAACTGGCGCAGTTTACGGAACGAGAATATTTAGTATCACTACACAATTTGAGCAATTGTATGTGCACAATCCTCATATCCAAAATTATATCGAACGTTTTGAATATCATTGTAAAGCGTATAAGATCACCGATGAACAAAAGTTATTGTATTCTGTTATAGGTTCAGAGGCATATGACATTGTAAAAAAAACACTTCTTTGCCTGAATCTTTAAATCATCTTGGTTATGACCAAGAAAAGGATAAGTTGTTTAATCTTTTTGAAGCAAAACAGTCAGAAATTCTGGAAAAGTACAGGGTTCACCTAATCCGACATCAAGAACATGAATCGAGACACCAGCTTGTCGCTCACCTTAAACAACAGATTATGAAGTGTGATTACGCAGACTATGTGAATCAATTCTGTGTGATCAAATCGTTCTCGGGGGTTTTGACGACAATATACGTATATTCGCAAACAGTTCTTATCTGACACTAAATTATCATTTGCAAGAGCAGTAGAGCTATCTACCATCGTCGAACAAGTTAGTATGGATGTAGCTGAAATGAAGAATAGTAAGTACAGACCCAATGTTATGCATAGAATAACTAATATAAACTGAAAGCAAGATGTACACAAACAATATAACCTTTCGACATCTCAGGAAAAGTTTACAGTCTGCCCCGATGTACTTACAAGCATCCGTACGGCAAATGTAGAGCTTACCCTTCACTTTGCAATGTTTTCCATCAAAAGGGCCGTTTTAGCAAGAGTAATTATTTCAAATTGAAAGGAGTTAAAACAATTCAAAGATCATTACAGTGTATGTCAGACTACACGCAGAATGAGGAATTGATAAATCAGCTACAATATACATATTCAGAATATGTATTAGGCATTCACACAGAAAATGAACTAGAAAATGATAATGATCTCTTAAATATTTAATTACAACTGAGGCATCACTTCATATCTTTTACGGTTGATACTGGAGCAATAGACAACATGATCACGCTCTACTTACTACAGACCATAGGATATGAATCCTTTATATCCCGATAAATAAGGATATAATCTTAATAAATAATACAACTATCTCAGTAGTAGGTGAAGTGTCTCTTCGTGTGCAACATCAAAATCATCTATATCTAGTGTCATTTCTGGTCATTAGCAACTTTCTTGCCAATCAGGACATTAGTCGATCGGGATTGAATATTCTGTATCCTATGTGGAGGAAACGATGAACAGCAATGGAATTCACAAATGAGCTACCCATATCTGAGACACATATCCGATTACAGCAGAATATAGAGTCTAAAATCAGGCATGTGGATGACAAGATAGAGTTAGTACGTAAAGATATGATTCTTCTTCAAGAGTCGTACAATTCCTGGTATAAAATGGCAGGTAATAGAACAAGTGGAGCAAATGGTGATATTGGCAACACACAAAAGAAATGAGTTATGTGGGTGTGGGTACAATAGTTATCCTTACACAGAATACTAGTGATCAAGCACATGAATATGAAATCGAAGATGTTCACGAAGTTGGATGTGCAAGGTGCATTTATAAGGAGAAAGCTTGTTGCACATAATGATACGTAATTTCGCAATATACTAGATGTTAAAGAAATCGCACTTGGTATAAAGGAACTTGGGGTAACGCATTGCAAAGTAGGGAATTTGAAAGGTGCAATCACTTATTTACTGAAGGCTCTTCATACTGATCCTGATAATTTATTATTATACAATAATATCTCCACTATGCTCTTTCATCAGAGACGTTATCTTGAATGTATTCTTTGGTGCCAGAAGATTATAGACAGTTCTGTCAAGCAATCAGGAGATAGTAAGGACGAATAGAATTGTAAATAGTTTATGGTGGAATATGATGTTCAGAATGATAGTGAATTATTTAAAGAGGATTCACACGATGAAAAGTGGAACAGGATGAATATACAGAAAGGGTGTATTAAGTGCAACGTACATGATGAATCTGATGAGTAGGAAAGAAGTTTTATTTCATTGCAGAAATGGTGTTCGGAGGACCAGAGTAAGATACAACAGGCCTTGGAGAGGTTTGAAGGGGATGTAAACATATCTGATAAAATTTGGAATGTGTTAGCTAGTAAAGAGGTATATCTAATATCGGTCGAGGAAGAGCTAATTGTGAAGATGTACTAAGAAGCGAGGATAAATCATTATTAAAGCGAAAGGAGAATTCTATAGTTCAGAAAATGGAAGTCAAATCATGAACAGAGGAGGTTCCTACTCAAGACGACAGCAAAACGCCCGTTTGGTTTGATGAGCTTCCGGCTCAAATTAACCGCGACACTTTAGTGCCCGTTCAAACGACAGTCATGCAGACGATTCATCACAAGGGTTAAAATACAGACGACAAAATAAAAAAAATAGCAATGACACGAGAGGTTTAGGCCCCAGATAGCAACGTCGTTCTAAAAAAAAAACGGTCTCTGAGGGCCAAACAATGTGACCTTATTACTGAAATTTTAAGGATCTTTTGAGAAGAATTGGATACGCAAATGTTTTAGATAACCCCGATTTTGTGGCCGTACAGGATTTAGTTGAATAGATGCTTAATTATGGCAATGTAGATATGACCACAGCATATATATTAAAATATATCGGTGCGTCAGAGCGATGGAAAAGGAGAATGCAAGGTATGACAAGTGATTAGTCCCGCGCACAAGAAAAAGAACTCAAATAAGAAAAATTGTATGAACGAAAGTAATCTGTGTAATCGTTGAAAGTTACTTTTTGATTCAATAACGTACTGATAGCCATAAACATTGAGGTAATAGTTTGTCAGATTTAGATACATCACATTTGTTTTTATGAAGTATTTCATAACATACGTGTCTACAAGATGTCTGTGATATGATATACCGTATTTGGGTGTGTTTCATATGAGACATCTCTGAAATGATGGGCTATAGGTAAATGAAATATCGTAAATTGTTCAGATGAGTAATAGCTTCATTTACCGAAGCTGCTTACGTAATAGATCTCATTATTTGAACGTCTTCTCAAACGAACCGAAACTCCAAATGATTTCATACTTACAAATTTTAAGGGAACTGTAACATATTAGCAGTGTTGAGTTAGTTATTTAATCCTGTATACTTTATCCTTATTTTAGCTTGTATGTTTTAATATTTAAGTGAACGTGGAATAAACTCTCATCTATTTTGAGTGTTTTATGCTAATAATTTGTTCATGGTATCTAGAAATAAAACTTATTTATTTCATTTTTGGTGTGTAGTGATATAACTTAGTATTGAAGCTTAATAACTATTGAAAGGAAATTAGCACACATTGTTTGTTTATACTTATTGATGAAGGTAGCGGCAGAGAGTTGTACGCATAGTAAACTTTCGAAACTCCAATTTATTTCTAATAAAGTCGATAGTTGTTTGAAAAATAAAATGTATGTATGATTAGTTGTATATTTATCGGCTCTTAAAAGAATATAGATTTAAACGTGCTGCTTGAAATTTATCTTGTGCATTGGAAGTAGTAACAATCAAATCAATTTCTTTTGAGCTATATAGTAACTTCTGGAACCAAAATATTGTTTTTCATTCGTTGAAGAGAATAACAAAAAGGCATACTATAACTAATAACAATATTTTGTCGATGGTAGAAAGTACAGATTACACTCAATATAAATTTTCATTATGCTGCTTGTGTGATATTCAGAGTTGCTATAATTTGGAAGTATTTACTGGTGAATGATTAGTGATGATACAAATATAACATTCAACACTTCGCATGTCGTACTTTCCTGTCCATTGAAGCATTCTTATTTACATTTGTTGTTCAATTATACGAACAACTTCTGCCATTGATGATTGTTGCGATTGCCCATATATCGGAAGCATTGTTTAACATTCAATTATAAGAACGTCTGGCTGAGTTATTTTATTTATCATACAATGTTAAAATAACCTATATTCACTTGTCTCATTACATTAAACGGTAACGAGAGAAACCAGTCGTGATTAAGTTTGATCTAAAGCGACCAGAAGCGCTTAATTTGAAAATGTTGTAGTTCTATTTTTGGCCACCAGATGTTTATAAATACTTCGATCGCCGCGCGCCCGTCTGAGTTTTTTCCAAACTACGTAGTCAATAGTGAAGTTCTCTTTAGGAAACGATTTCTTAAAATGTTGTTGTGTGAGGGAAAACCATAAAATCTTCCCTGCAGCGCTGGTAGTATGTGGAATGGGGTTAGTCGGTCTTTTTCTGGACTAACTGCAAAAGCGTAGGAAGAGGACCCCTTGCTGTGCTGTATATGTTCCCTTCGACAAATGAAGTTTGATAAAAAGATCAATATGCGATAATCACTTCGCAAGAAACTAAAAGTTGGACACGACTCAAAAACAGTTCGATCAGTAGTATAGCATTTATAAACTAGTGTTGTGGTATACTTTCTTGATGCACATAGGCGCCGAGTTTTTATTATGGAAGGGGGGGGGCATGACACTCTTGGTCGCCCAATATTTTCATTTTTACGTACATACGTGACGTCGGACTGTATCTAATACGTATACACAATAGGCACGCTCAGAATTTCACTATGTGCATTCGTCAATCATAAACTTTTGATAGATGTTGTGGGTAAAACTTCGAGAATGATTTACTTAAATGATATGGTTTACGTCATTATTTGTCGAGATACAACGTTATGACGATGCTGTTCTCACTTCTGACGCTTCTATCTCCGAAACTACGCTCGTTTTTATATTTTTTTCAAAGAAACTTTTTATCTGTTTCATGAGAACCTTTAGATACTAGAATATAGTCTCCTAATTCTTTTCCACTCTCTACAATATAAAGAATCCGCAAGAAGCGATGAATATTTGACGCGTGTCACTGTAAAGAATGAGATTCAAACGTAACTTTTAACTCTCACGTGCTTGTTTTAGGCATGGCAACGAGACCGAGACTGGTCTTGGTCTCATCTCGAATTCAAAACCACGACCGAGAACAAGACTAAGGTTCAGGAATCGAGACGAGACCGAAATTCCGGGCATCAAGACTTACTCGAGACGAGACCAAGACCGAGACTTACCTCTCGGGACTATAAGCTTTATTTAATGAATGTCGATAATATTGATTTAATTCGCTTGTTGATGTTGTTTCATACTAGAAGAAGTCTTGTGATAATTAGTTTCATTCTGATGATTTTTTAACGTGTTATATTGTAGTTTAAAAATATGACTATAAGATAAGTAGTTAAGTTATCAATGCCAAACTAATTTCTGTTGTCTTTCAATAATAATATAAAAGTGTTGGAGATTGATTCTGAGACGGATAAATACAGACATGTATTTTGTTCTGCGAATGTTCATCCCCACGATTTCTCTCTGCTGATAGTCTTTTACTTCTATTGATACTTATATCAGGCTCTGATGCATGAACCATCGGTTATTATTTCTTGATAAGTTTTAGCGGTGTAGATTTGTCAGCTCTACGACCTCGCAGTACAGGCAGATATTCAAGTTGTCGTCCTTTGTCCACCTCTGAATCTTGCCGATGTCATTCGTCTACAGCCTCAGAGTGGTAATGGTGATGCTGCTTCCCCTCACCATGATATTTTTGTTCGGGGTTATCTTCCCCTAGCCTTTGTAAATCCCTCTATAAACTACAAGGACCCCGACTACTTACATGAAATTACTCTAAAACAGTTAATAAGAGTTTCTAGAAGGAAAAATATATTAGACAACCATTAATAGGCCTAATCCTATTAATTAGATTTCTTCTAGAATGAATGAACATGAACAAAAGCATTAAAGTCCCTTGATATTATTTCACACTTTCCACTTACTCCCAGTCTGAAAGGAGTCTTGGCAGGCCTTTTACTCCTCATTGTAGGAAAACAAATCAGGCTGTTGCTCGGCATATAATTGAGCTTTTCCATGGAGTTCTTTCTTATCTGGTGACATTCAAATGGCCACTAATACATTTACTGAATTTTTGCTGGCTGTCATTCGAGACTATGTTAATCATAAAAAGAGTCGTCCTTCTAAATATTCTTGCAGGTTTGATTATGAAATGAAGGCGGACCTTTACAATAAGAAGATAGCTTGGGAATTGTGGAAAACATTTCCAAACGAATATACGCATAACAACTTTAGATTACTTAGAAATTCTGCTAAAAATCTTTTACGAACTAAATATAACGAGTTCATACAAAGTGTAACTTACAACATACGTAGCAATCCTAAAAGGTTTTGGTCACTAATTAAGAAGAAAACCAGTAGTAAACAGGTCCCAGTGGAAATGACGTACAATAACTACTATTGGGTCTGATAGACCGCACTTATTCGCTGAGTTTTTCAGTACTAACAGTTGTCAACAGGTCAATATCACTACTGTCCTTCCTGATGTTAGATCTGTAATCAATGGGTCCTTGACAACCGTAAGCACAAGTACCGTAAGTACATTTGAAGTTCACAGCTTGCTAGTATCCCTTTCCCACTACAAAGCCTCCGGTTATGATTCTATTCCAGCTGTTTTTCTAAAGAATACAGCTACTTCTTTAGCTTATCCTTTAACTTTTCTTTTGAATAGGTGTTTTCAAGAGCTTCTTTCCCCTCTATATGGAAGAAGGCAAACACTGTACGCATTCCAAAGTCACGCAACAAAAATTTGGTCACCAACAACAGGCCCATATCGCTTTTGCCTGTCTTGTCCATCATCTGTGAAAAGATTGTTAAGGATAGGCTATTAAAATTAACTTTGCCGTACATTCATCCTGCTCAGCATGGATTTCTTCCTGGCAGTTCCTACCTCACCAATCTGTCTATTCTCCAGTCATACGCCATTAGTTTCCCGTCTAATAATACACAACTTGAAGTATACTTTGATCTCACAAAAGCTTTTCATTCGATTAGTCATGCTCATATGTTACATAACTGTCTCACAGGTTACGGCCAATTCTTAACCTTAATTAAAGATTACCTAGATGACCGCCAGCAACGTGTTGTTCTATCTGGGGCTGCTTCTCAGTGGTGTACTATTACATCTGGAGTACCACAGGGTTCCGTCCTCGGACTTCTGCTTTTTGTTCTGTTTATGAACGACCTTATGAACCACTACACTGAATCTTCAAGCAACATTCTTATGTATGCCGATGACTGTAAACTTTTTAGAGAAATTAAAACTCTTGATGATATAACGCAACTGCAGTCAGATATTGTAATTTTCTCTTCGTGGTGCAATACATGGTAGCTCAAAATTAACACTGATAAATGTACTACACTCACAATTATCCTTAAGAAATGTCTTCTTCAAAGTTCGTATTATCTTAACACAACCCCTCTTACCAAAATTTCATCACATAAAGATGTCGGTGTTTTGATCGACTCAAAGTTGACTTTTGGAGATCACATTACAATGTCTACTAAAAAGGCTATGAAACTTCTAGGTTTACTTCATAGATTCGTTGATTTGAAGGATGAAGTTGACAGCTCATAGTTTATTTTACAGGAGTTACGTATCTCCACACCTTGAATATTGCTCTCCTATCTGGGCTATCGCGTCTCCCACAGTGCTGTCCAAGGTTAACAGAGTTTTGAGCTTTCTCTTGGCTATTGTTCGCTTTCGTGTCCCTTCCACACGCAATTTCAACAAACAACAACTCTTAAAAGTACTTCATATTGAACCTCCTTTAGCACGTATATATTTGCACATGACCCCTATAAAATTGTTAATGGCCATTCCAGGTCTCCCGATATTCTTCACGAGTTGTTTTCTCGAGTTCCTGTTAGATCCACTCGCAGTAATGACCTGTTTGCTTTGCAAACACCCAGGCTTGCTATTATATAGCGTTCCCTAATTTACAGATTGTCATCTCAGTATATCAGAGTTTCAAACTATCTTGATTTTGCTTTACCATATAACCATTTTTAAAAAAAACTGGTATCGATATAAGATTTAAGTTGAGGTAATGATTTTGTCTTTCTTTATTTCTTGATATTTTTTCTGTTAATGTATTTGTTCATTTTAACGCTTTTTGTATTGGCTGTTTATCTTTATTGTTTAATAACTCAGTGTAAAATGGTCATTAGTGCTATATCTGAGTTCTTATTAATAAATAAATAAATTAATTAAAACTTTTATAATTTCCTTCTTATTTCTGGACCATCCCGTCAGGTCTCTGAACTGCAATGATTTGCTTTTTCCTCTATCATGAGCTGCTCTTTGGTTTTCTTCAGGTTATTGTTTCCTCGATTGTATTTCTAACAAAATTTACGTTATATCTGCGAAAGTCGTTCAATGAGGATTTTCCCTGACCCACTTCCATATATCGTAGAATGGTGTAATTTCACAAGTGTAATCCTGTATATATGTATAGGTGATGTGGTAATTTAGAGCTTGGAACTCGGATCCGTGTCTGTTTTATTGGGCAGAAAGTGGTGTAGTGATGGAGTCAATAGAGTACCTATCAATCGTCAAGTTTCTGTACTTGAGAGGCCGCACAACAAAGGAAACATTTGATTTGATGAAGGAGACATGGTGAGGATGCCCCATCGTATGGCGTAGTGAAGTACAGGCATCGTCAGTTTATGTGTAGTGGGACAGTAGAAACAGTCCCCATTCGAGGGAGACCCCAGTCCGTCATTGACGAAGGCACCGTTGAGCAAGTGAAAGCTACCATTTTGGATGATCGCTGCATAACCACGCGCCAAACAGCTAAAGATTTCAAGATCACTGTGGTCTGTGGATAAAATAATTCATGACCATTTGCACTTGCGAAAGTTGTTTGTCCGGTGGGTACCTCGGCTACTCACACCTTTCCAGAGGCAGGAACGAATCACGTGCTCCCAGGCGAATTTGAACGTGTGCCAAGAAAACCCGGAGGACGGCCCAGTCAAAGCAATGGAAGCATGCCGACTAAACACCATCAGAGAAGGCTTGTGTCCAACCCTCAGTGTCACGGTTGCTTGGTAACAGTATGGGATATTTCTTTCCTCATCCCCCGTAATCTCCTCACCTCGCACCACCTGATTTCCACCTCTTCCCAACCATGAAGCCATTTCTCAAGGGAAAGCACTTTCATGATGATGCACGCTGATTTTTTGGGTCAAGTCATGGCTTTTGGACGAACATTTTATTTTATTTCTTACTGCTATATTTAGTTCTCTGTGTTCAATTCTCTTGATGTGATTTGCCTCTTCTTTCATTTCCCTCCTGTTCTTCAATAAGAGTTTAGTTTCTTCTGAGAGTTTGCTCTCCTTTTTTCATGTCTGCAATTTCCTTATAAGACAAGTTAAAATGAATTTAGTGGGCGGTATCAGCACTTATATATATATATATATATACCAGGTTATAAGCTTAAATCCGCTGTTTGCCCATAGATGATGTTCGTGAGCGTATGAAGCTACCATGGGCACGCCAGACCTATTGTGTGGATGAGTTGGGCCTCTGGAAACACGAATCAGTGCATATAATCAGCAAGTGCAGACAACAACACACAATGTTCCGTTGGTAAGCATGGCTAGTTTTGTGCCAGAAAAAGAGCATATGCGGGAAGCTCTGCTTTTCTGCTTCCATTTGAAGAAATCGGCTGCCGACGCGCATCAGATGCTTTTGGAGGCCTATAGTAACAGTTCCTTATCGGAAACAACGTCCGAGATTGGTTTCATCGGTTCAAAGACGGCAATTTTGGCCTGAGTGACAAGAAGCGTGAAAATCGGCCCAGGAAGTTTGAGGACCATCAATTGCAGGCGCTGTTGGACGAGGACGATACCCAATCGCAACAAATTCTTGCCGAAAAATTGAGCGTTACTCAAACAGCCATTTCCATGTGTCTACGTGCCATGGGAGAGGTTCAGAAGATCGGAAAATGGGTGCAGCATGAATTGACCGATCGGCAGCTGGAGAGACCCCAACACGCATGAGAAATGTTGCTCGTCAGACAAAGAAGAAAGTCGTTCCTGCATCGGATTGTGACGGGCGATGAAAAGTGGATATATTTCGCGAATCCGAAACGCCAGAAATCGTCGGTTGATCCCGGCCAACCATCAACATCTTCGAGACCAAATCGCTTCGGACGGAAGACGATGCTGTGTGTTTGGTGGGATCAACAGGGTATCGTCTACTTTGAGCTGTTGCAACCGGGTCAAACTGTCAATGCCCACTGCCACCACCAACAACTGATCAACGTGCACCGTGCTCTGTGTGAAAAAAGGCCGGAGTATCAACAAATACATGACAAGCTGATATTCCTCCACGACAACGCCCCATCGCACACATCAAAAGTGGCCCAAAACTACTTGGACACACTTGAGTCGGAGGTGCTACCCCATCCCGCATATTCACCAGACCTGGCCCCTACAGACTACCATCTGTTTGCGTCGATGGCCCACGCCTTCACTGAGTAGCACTTCGATTCGTATGCAGACGTCCGAAAATGGCTTGATGAGTGGTTTGCCGCGAAAGAGCAGGACCTTTTTGGCGTGGCATCCACAAATTGCCCGAAAGGTGGGCAAAATGTGTAGCTAGCGAGGGAAAGTACTTTGAATAACTTGATTTGTGCTTTCTATGAACACACCATGTGTTTTGCTGACTACAAAACAGCGGATTTAAGCTTATACACCTGATATATATATATATCTGCTAGAATATTC
>JAGDQP010014105.1:0-46033 GCA_022664845.1 Lepisma saccharinum | reverse complement strand
CAAATATTTCGATCTGCTGCTCTCCTCATCCATGTAGTTCCTGTAAATCTCTTGATTTCATCTACCCATCTTGCAGTAATTTCTTTTCTCTAGGAATCTAATGTAGTACACTTGTTGTCCACCTTCCATCTGTTGGTTTAACTATGTGACCGGCCCATCTCCAGTTCAGCTTCTTCGCTGTCTTGATTACATCTTCCACCTATGTTTGTGCGTGTATCCATTCATTTGTCTTTCTGTCCCTAATGCTTAGTCCTAGCATACATCTCTCTATTGCTCTTTGTGTGACTCTCAATCGTTGAGTCGATTGCGCATTCAATGTCCAAGTTTCACAGCCGTACATCATCACAGGTAAGACACATTGCTAGTTTGCGCTTCAGACACATTGGTAGTTTGCTTTTGAAAATAAAGTGTGGTGTTCCAAACGAACTCCACGTCATTTTACATCAATTTATTTTATCAGTCAACTTGGCATTCGATGTTTTGAGCTTGCCTACCTAAACGTACTCATCAACTATGCCTATTGGTTCTCCGCTAAACTTTATTTCCATTTTTGCTGCATGTTGATTGTATATGACCTTTGTTTTACATAAATAAAGTTTAAGGCCTATTTTCGAACTCTCATTATTCAGTTCTTCCATTCTAGTTTGTCGTTCTTCCTCATTTGTGGCAAACAGGACTATATCATCAGGGAACCGTAAGTGATGAAGATATTCGCCATTAATTTTAATTCCAACTTCATCCCAGTTTAAATTTTGGAACACTCTCTCCAGAACCGCAGAAAACAGTTTGGTAGAAATTTTATCTCCTTGCCTTATCCCTTTTCCAACTTTTATTTTCACTTTCTTATTGTAGTCTAATGATAGATGTGGTAGCCAAATAAATGTTTCGTAGTAGCTTGCTTTACGCTATTTCGATGCCTTGATGTTCAAGTGATTTAAGTACTGCTGACAAGTAGATCGAATCAAAAGCTTTTTCGAAATCTAAGAATTCCAAACATAGTGGACGTTCATATTCATTAGTCCTTTCCATAACTTCATTCAACGTTTCTATGTGATCCTTTGTAGTAACTCCACGCCGAAATCCGGCTTGTTCCCTTTCATGGTTAAAATCCAAGTCCCGTTCAATACGATTCAAAATAACTTTGGTGAACATTTAGTAAACTAATTGGTCTAGTTTTCGACACGTTTTTTGTTCCATTATCTGTACAACAAAATTATAACAGCATTATTCCAACTTCTGGGTATTTCTCTCTTCCTCAGGCATTGAGAATAATTTCATGTTTTCACCTCTCTACTTAGATATCTTGCAGTGAGTCCATCTTCTCCTGACGACTTTCCGTTCTTCATCCCTCGAAATACTTTATCCCCTTCTTTTTTCATTACATCTGGGACATCTACATCATTTCCTTCAGAGTCTTCATTTCCTATCTCTTCTTTGGAGTAGTACAATTCTCTGTAGAAAC
The DNA here is from genome assembly GCA_022664845.1 of Lepisma saccharinum. Classification (NCBI taxonomy): domain Eukaryota; kingdom Metazoa; phylum Arthropoda; class Insecta; order Zygentoma; family Lepismatidae; genus Lepisma; species Lepisma saccharinum. The sequence goes on along the minus strand of JAGDQP010014105.1, from coordinate 44,571 downwards.
TTTCAAATTTCTTCCTTATTTCCTGTCACGGTCCCGTCTGTTTTCCTAAATGCAATTTATTGCTTTTTCCCTATCACAAGCTGCTGTTTGATTTTCTTCAGGCTCTTGTTCTCCTCGATTGTATTTCTAACTAGATTTTCGTCACATCTTCGTATATCCTCTCTTATTTTCTTCTTACGGTTTTGTTTTGTTCTATGTATTCAATCCTGTTTATATAATTTGCCTCTTCTTTCACTTCCCTTCTTTTCTTCATCAAGATTTTAGTTTGTTCTGAGATTTTGCTCTCTCTTCTCTTTCTGGTGCGTGCTATTTCCTTGACTGTCTCTCTTATTATCTCGGTCAGAATTTTATTTCTGCTATTGATGTCTTCTTCATCCTCTAACTCTTTCAAGGCGCTAAATCTGTTGCTTAGTTCTATCTAGAATGTGTGTCTGTTTTCCCTAGATTTTCTAGACCTTAAAGTGGCGGGTTTTCTCTGATAAGCTTCTTCCTCTCAAGTCTAATATTTATTTTCAGCTTACATCTCACCATCCTATGATCACTCGAGACTGAAACTGTTGGCTTCTGAGAATTCCACTAACTTCTCTCCTCTCTTGTTTCTTTTGTCAATTCCAAAGTTTTCCACTTTCGTGTCAGTGCTTTGCTTGGCTCCTACTTTCGCATTGAAGTCTCCCATTACAATTGTTTAATGCGATTTACTACTATACAAAATCTTCTGTATCTCCTTGTATAGGTCTTCGATTTCCTCCTCTGGATGTGAGGTTGTTGGAGCACACACTTGTATAATTTCTATACTGTATCTGTTGTTTATATTTATTACTACCCGTGCGATTCTATCTGAAATTCCTTCAATTTCTATGATCCATGATTTCAGGTCTTTATTGATTACAAAGCCAACAACTGTCGGTTTTCAATTTTCTGTTCCTTTAAAGTAGAACGTGCGCCCCGACGGTAGTTCCAACTGTTCTTCATTCTTCCTCCACACTTCTGATAGTCCTATGATGTCCCACTTAATCCTCTTGAGTTTATTCTGCAATTCGTCTAATTTGTCCTCTCCTGCAAATGACTGACAGTTGCTAGTCGGCACGTATATGTCCGTTCTAGTTGCCGTGTCGGTGTCCTGGCAGTCTACAGTCCAAATCGGGGCATTTTGACCCTCTGAATTCCTGCAGGACTGACAGCTGCCGTTGACAGCTGCATTCCGTCCTCCAGGCAATGAGGCCTCCGAGGCTGTTTCCTTACTTGTACCATCATGTGTAAAGAAAGGAGGGGTGCTGACATTTGATTCACCACGCTGTCAGGTAATGCGGGTTGTTTAGCAGCCCATCCATGTTCGTTCGCCAAGCAGTTGCTTGGGTACTAAAAGACCCAACGACGTGGATGTAGGGATTGGACCTTAGGCGTGTAAACTGCTCGGTTCCCTTAAGCCTTAGCAAGAGGAATTAAGGGGTGTCCTCTCAGTTAGTGGCAGAAGCCTTTTGTGCGACAGTCCCGGTTTGCCGGTCCTGTCCCGGTTTCCCGGCAAAATAAATAAATAAATATATATATATATATATATATATATATATATATATATATATATATAACTCCTCCCTTCGGGGAGAAGCCTCATAAACTAGTGGATTGAATATGGCTGTGATTTATTATATATATATACAGGGTGGTAAGGTTACGGACCGACTAACTTCGGGAGGTGATAGTACAGTGAAAAATAAAGAAAAAAGTCCAGACAACAAGGGGGGAAATTCCGATGCGTTACATAGCTACAGCCTGCCGAAAGTTTGGGAAAATGAACTTCAGAGCGGATTGTTGCGAAGACGAGAAATCGGAGAGTAGGCGGTTGAGAGTAAATTAGAGGAAGTCACATCCGGGCTATCCAAAAATGCATATTGGAAAATTCTACAAGCAGGGCGCAAAGGATTTCCCGAAGGAAGTAGGGGATTCCCAGAAAGTCTTCCAAGTAAAGATGGGTCGAGAGGACCACAAATGGTATGAGTTGCCAACAGGTAACAATAATTCATTGCCGGCACATCGATATCTCAACGAGAATTAATGGTATGACCATTTTTATAAAATAATGCGTGGTTGCATATTGGACAGGGGTGATAATTAAAGACAGTCAACGAGCGTTTGGCTTATTTATTAGCAATGACAGAGACTAGGAGTATCCAGTCGGATGGTGGTGAGTACGCATCTCAATCTGTAGTATAGTAAAAAGGACGTCCTCGTTGGTCGAGTGGTCAGTGCTATCAGGCGTCCGTGATGTCATAGCAGTCTTGCATTGAAGCCCGTCTGGAAAACAATCAGGTGTATGATTAAAGCGTAACAGCATGCAAAGGATGGACGGAGAGTATTAGTTAATAAAGAGGCACGTTAGGCTGGTTAGTAAAAAGAACGCAATGTAATACATCAGCTAAAGAAGAATGACATGGAAGAGAGAAAACAAACACGCCTGTGTACTAGAAATCATGTATAAACCGATGCAGGGGAAAAAGTAATTTTTCCAAACGATGTCACAAGCTTAAATAGATCAATCTGTCTATTCTACACAAGCAAAGAAAATGCGTGCAAGAGAATGATGAATTCGAGCGGAGTCGGAACGTATGAACATGCACCTATTGTAATGCAAAATGAACCCATAGTAGAATACTCGAGAAAAGGTATTTGTACATTCTAACCACTCTGATTTGGAACTCAACTATGGGACTTTGGATGTTTTGCGTGCTAGTTTGTACGAACGCTGTATTGTGTATTCTCCAGTGTTTGAGTATTGCCGCTCGTTAGCCTGTGTCACCCACCAGTGGTATTTTGGGCAAGAGGGCGGATTCGACTGCGATTGCAACTCTGTCCGTTGCACGAGTGTAAACGGAGATTGTCAGATTATAGTCGAAAATGCAGAATTTGTCATTAGGACGTTATTTGTATATGATGGAGTGTCAGTGCCAAATCATCGTCTCTTCACCTAGCCCGTAATTAAAGACTGTGGTCGCTAGCCTCTTCTAGCCTGATTATGCAATAGATTGATTCATGTATTGTAGTCTATGTACTAGGATTACCTATACCCATCCACCTTTCTGTGTAGGTCCTTAAATCCTCTCCAACGCGAAACAGACCTAATACAATTCACTCCTGGGGTCTAGTGCTTGATTGAATTGTTATACGAGTTATAAACGAGCTGGTGCGCATGTAAGGACGAGACCTACAATATGTGGTGAAGTTGGCTCCTAACGACTGCTTTCAGGAGACCCGGACGGAAGTTGAACTCGTGACCGGGACACGAAGTACGCACACTAACCTCTCGGTCAGTTCGAGTCATTGTGATCGTTAATGAATACCAACAACCCTAACTTCTTTTTGTATGATATTTCCAAGTGTTTCTTCCAACAATATACTGAGCTACACATTGCTATATACACTCACCACAATGGCCACAGCTCCAGCTACAAAGTTACTCCTGGACGTTTTACGACGCAGCTAGAATTCGTCATGCCCGTTAACGCATTTTTTCCTGTGTAGAATAGACAGATTGAAATATTTAAGCTTGTGACATCGTTTGGAAAACTTACTTTTTGCCTTGCAACGGTTTACACATGATTTCGAGTACACAGGAGTGTTTGTTTTCTCTCTTCCATGTCATTCTTCTTTAGCTGCTGTATTACATTGCGTTCTTTCTACTAACCATCCTAACGTGCCTCTTCATTAACTAATACTCTCCGTCTATCCTTTGCATGCTGTTACGCTTTAATCATACACCTGATTGTTTTCCAGACGGGCTTCAATGCAAGACTGCTGTGATATCACGGACGCCTGATAGCACCAACCACTCGATCAACGAGGATGTCTTTTTTACTAGACTGCAGCTGTTGAGATGCGAACTCACCACCATCCGACTGGATACTCCTAGTCTCTCTCATTGCTAATAAATAAGCCAAACGCTCGTTGACTGTCTTTAATTATCACCCCTGTCCAATATGCAACCACGCATTATTTTATAAAAATTGTCATACCATTAATTCTCGTTGAGATATCGATGTGCCGGCAATGAATTATTGTTACCTGTTGGCAACTCATACCATTTGTGGTACTTTCGACCCATCTGTACTTGGAAGACTTTCTGGGAATCCCCTACTTCCTTTGGGGAATCCCTTGCGCCCTGCTTGTAGGGTTTTCCAATATGCATTTTCGGATAGCCCGGGTGTGACTTCCTCTAATTTACTCTCAACCGCCTACACTCCGATTTCTCGTCTTCGCAATAATCCGCTCTGAAGTTCATTTTCCCAAACTTTCGGCAGGTTGTAGCTCCGTAACGCCTCGGAATTTCCCCCGTGTTGTCTGCACTTTTTTTCTTTATTTTTCACTGTACTATCACCTCCCGAAGTTTGTCGGTCCGCAACTTTACCACCCTGTATATATATATTGTGTGTGTTTGTGTGTGGGTGTGGGTGGGTTTGTGTATGTGCGTGCGTGAAAATGAGGTACTACAGAGGTTACTTTTGTATACGGGACATTGTATCAAAAGCACAAATATTTAACACAAAAGGTGTCTTTCGCTATGAAAATAAATGATCACAAATAAGAGGAAGAAAATTTTAGCGTGAAGCAGCTATAACGCAAGCCTATCGAAAGCCATAAATATTCGAAGGGGTTCACGGGTCAAGATAGTTCCCATAATTGTTCAAAAACTGATTCGCATCCTTGCTGGGATGTCATTATTATTCCCCGAAATTTTAGACAGTTACAGTTCCTAATTATCTCTCCGTCTAAAGCGAGAAATCCGGTCTCGATGTTGCCACTAACCGACTGATTATATCAATATGAGTCCCAGATCAATTTCGATTTCGAAGCAGAATTATCAATGTCTGATTATGTTTTTATGTACATTTTTGTTAGTAATTAACGCAAGCGAGACGACTTCGTCGAATAAACAGGAGAATTGCAAAAGTCATGGAAAATATTACTAAGTACTATGAAAACAAATAGCTTAACATTCTACACTTGAGTACAGAAATGAACTGCTACTCTGCCCTGCATGAGTCTCTTTTCTTATCCTGAAAAATACTGTGAGAGTTAGTTCCATGAAAAGCTTTTGTGTGCTGAATTCCACTGATTTTATTTCACACAGAAACTTTTAAATTGCTCTGTCAGTTTTGGGGTGTATTCAGCTTACAAGCCGCTGGGTAGGGCCAACAGTGAGAGTTCTCGTATGATTTGAATAGAGGTTTTATTGTCGATTATTGCTCCTAATATAACTGGATCTCCCAAGTTAGATAATAACTTGTTCGATTCCAGTTTACCGCTTCGTTAAGAATGTAATTAAAATAGGTTTGGTTGTTTGTCCGTGAAGGAGACATAAATACGACAATTGGCTTTGGGCTTCAACAACTAATACTGGGAAGCGTTATATGACAGCTTTGCTCATCTGTCTGTCTGACGAAAAGCTTCAGCCAATATTTTATTTTAATTTTACGACCTTTAGGCAACTTTGGATCAGGCCGTATGGATGATTAGAGTGAATAGGGGGAATGAAGTAAGTAGAGAAAAACGAGAAAACCCCTAGAAAAAACTCTCACATGGTGTTTGTCACCATAAAGTTCACATGATATGAGCTGGGATCCAACCGAGTATAATACTATTAGATGAACAATTCAAACAGTTTTAATTTGTTCAATAAATAAATCATATTTTATTGGGAAAATGCTAGTTTGTGAGACTTCTATGTAATCATGTGTATATAAAATATTCCAGGAATGTCATAGCCAAATTAATTATATATTATATATTGTGTACAGGGTTAGTCTTAATGAACGTTCCCAAAGAAGATAATTCAGAAAAAAACAATAACAGGTCTATATGTCACTGACTTTCAATTAAAGAAAAAAAAATATAATAATTTGTCTCTTAACTTCCGGTAAAGTCAAGAACTTGAACATGACTGTGAATGTGAATGCTATACTTTACATAACGACCAACACGCGTAAGATTTAAGAGAAGTATTGAAACACATGCTTAATGACTGTTTAATAGTGTAAACAAGTGATTTCTGGTATGCTTCTAATTTAGAAATATGTCACCAAGAGGAAGCAAGAACAATTCTGAAATTACATCATCCTTTGTGATGCAAACATTCCCTTCCTTTCTCCTTCCTATTTTTGAACTAAAGAAATCACGTGCAGATAATGTGAACTGAGTGTGATCCACTCAAATTAGAACGAAATAAAACCATACCCATCTTTTCATCTTTAAGCAGTCTTCACTGTTTCTTCGATCAGTCTATATCTCTAGTATAAGACTGCAGTTCGACTCCAGATTAGATAAGATTTTAACTTTGCGAGTTTCTTCTAGAACTTGAGATATAGTATTATTCAAGGACTTAGTTTCTTTAATTGGACAATATTAGAGTTGAATATTACAAGTATACGCAGCTGTCATATAGCGAATATGGAAATAAGAGCAACATCTGAGAAGGTCACATCTGCGTACTTCTCTAATATTTGAACATTTAATCTATCTGCTAATTGTGCTCAAATTCTAACACGCTTCAGTAATATCCATCTAGTAAAGTTAGGTAAGTTGTAATAATATATCTTGTAATAACTTCTTGCAATAGTATTAGTATATTTGATGATGATGAAAATCCTCTCAATCATTAATAATCTCTTTTGTAAACATTCCTCTTCTCATAGACTCTATCTCCGTAAGTTCATTAAAATCAAGATGCCCCTTATTGTAAATCTGGTCTTTTGCTGTCTTGGCGGCCAGGCGTGTTACACTCCAGCAGATCTAAATTAATGTTCAATAGCAGCGTAAAACAGGTAAATAATTCGATAAAATTTGCCAAACTTAAAACTAACATATCATATTACCCTCATTTAATACGTCCATATCAAAGTTGAGAGCTTTTGGTATTAGGCATAAGTTCTAAGTGATCACTACTTGGTGAGTGTATGTAAATTTTATTAGATATTATGTGTGTAAATTCAGAAAGCAGCCCTTTCGAATATTCCCGTGCTATTCCTATAGAATATTCCAATATGCTCGGATTTATGTTAAATACATTGTATTCAAATATATTCCCTATTGTTTCCTTCAATGGTTATTGATATAAGAATACTAGGCACTCGTGATCCTACAGTAAACATACTCACTTTAGGCTACGATTAAATCCCAATTTGCAATGCAAAGCGAGGTTAATATGAGAAACTAGTGTTATTCTTACATGAGGAGCCCAAACAGCAAACGTGAACTCTAGCACTGAGCCACCACCGCCCCAATTTTCAATTCAATAACTACTATGCTTATTAATGTGTCAAAGATGAAACCGGGTCATTTTTTGTAATCTGGCTTGGCCTAGACGTAGGTGACTTGGCGACCCTGTCCAAAACGTGATCCGAATGACGAGACTGGCTAGGCAACCCGACCTTGACACAAATGATCAGGCTATCTTTGTGACTCGATGAGCTAATTTTAACGCAATTGACCAAGTGACAAAATCTTGACCCGACGACCCTTTCAGAACAACATTACAGATCGGAGAGTTATTTGCACACATCAATGGATAGTTTTGTTCTTCCCGGATATATAGGACACTTTCCATGTTTTAAATATTATTGACATTTTTCGGAGTCGTATTCTTGGTACTCTGGAGTGTTAAAACCCCCTTCACAGTCACCTCTTAAAGCAAAAACTGTTCAGACACTCAATGCCATAAGGAAATAATTAAAATCGTGTCTTGCCCTCCGGGTCAGCGATGCAGACCGGGTCCTAGGCATAGACTGGGAACCACTCCAAATTTTGAAGTTTCGTCTCTGAAAGATGGTTGAGATGCCGTTTTGAAAGTCAAAACCGTATAAATCATGTCTTCATCCGTCCGCTAGAACCGAAAAGTGTCACCGGATCAATTGAGTCAAGTTTAGGGCAGATCATCAGTTTTTTTTTCTGGGACCCGGTGCCCTGATTTCGACCTGGTACTCCAGTGGACAAACTATATATTTTCAATATATCCGTAATACTTATTGTTGTGTTTCAATAGTGTTTCTTTCAGGGGTGTCTATAACCCGTCTTACCCCTGAGCACAACGTCGAAATATTCATAATTTATCAATAGTATCATACCCTCGCAAGAAAGAAAAACATACCCGTCTTCCTCCGAAAGGCTATTCTGAACGTTTTCCGTTTAAAATGTTAAAAAGCATACAAGCATTTTTAAGAGATTCACCAAAATTAATTTTCTTTGCAAATCTTTTTTTTTTTTTGATATATTTAAAATTGTCAAGTTAGGATCATGTGATTTTGTGAGGAGTGCATATCTACTGTGAGAAAAAATAAAGTTTCGACATTCACAATAAATAATTTCAATGTAGGTTTTTTTTTTTATCTACTAATAATGTGAGGGTGTTTCAGGAGGATAGGTAAATATTCTGGGAGATGATTGTACAGAATTAGTACAGCAAGAAACTTTATACGAGTACATAAACAAATAATTTTTAATATTTCATTTGAGAGATATACTTAAATAAACGTTGTGCAAGGGGGACACGTCATATCGGTGCCTGAATCACTAGCACTAGAGAAAATCACAGCAACAGTGACATAAAATATTATAGAACACTGTAGGTCACCGTTGGTATGCACTTGGACTATTGAGGCTTCAGGAGCGATATCTGGTTAATCTTAACACAACATGAACAACGAACATCGGTTTGGACGAAAATGTTACCTGGATAGTTTTGTCAACCAGCTATAACAAAACCTGAATTTAAAACGACGGATTTATTGTTTTGTCTTCCTATCTTTCGTTACTAGATCGCTGTAATGTAATTTATATTTAGCAGCGCCTTGCTAATGTACTAAATTATAAATTTTCTTCTGCTTCCTACAAGTGTTATTCCCCACACATATGTTACGTTTACTGGATCAATGTTAGTTCTGCTAATGATATATAGGGTCACGAAATTCTCCTAGTCCATTATAAATTCAAAACATAAACACTTAGTTCGGTCCGATATATCACATTTGGAACATAAGCACTTTATGCAATGCCGAAAGCATCATACAGAATCTATACGTAAGTATAGTATAAAATTTTATTATATTTACGAAATTGAATTTCTTAATAAACGTTATGCACAACGAGATTATGATGTACAAATTGTCTTCCTTGGTATTTTAACTTCCGTGGTATTAGAGTAAAAAAAACTTTTTTTCTTTATTATCTAAATGTTAACGTTTCAACCCTGTTAAGACCTTTATCAAAATATAGAACTTAAAAAGTAGAAAGGAAAGACAGAAAAAAGAGCAAATATATTTACACTAAAGATAGTTTCATGTTACTGCGTGTTTGTTAAAAAAATAGTGCCACATACTAACAGATATAACGACTATATAACAGATATAACGAGCACTCACTGTGGAAAAGACAGGGAATTTGCATCAATACGGATTTGATTTTTACCTCCAATTTCCGTATATGGAAATATGGAAGTAAGGTATTGGCAGGGCTTCAAGAAAAAATTAGAGCGGGCCCAGCGCCCCTTAGCGTCCCGTGACTACTGGCCTGACACAGAATTACAGCAACACTTTTCAATAATTTGGGAACATTATCTGATTCGGCTATAAAATCCCATACACTTTGAACCCTTTCGATGATTTTAACGTGTAAATACAGTTTGAAAGAAATTGAAGCTTAGATTAAGACGCTGCAAATTTCCGCTTCCTATATGATCTAAGGTCAGTGCTATCTTAAGGAATATGATTTTTTTTGAACCGCCCTAGGGGGTCCCAGGGAGGTCTTACTGACCCATTTTGTTCTGTCTTAGCATGACACAGATCTTCCAAATTTAAGTTCAGACATCAAAATCGACCTTATAGTTCGCTCAGTCCGGAACTAGCTCTATATATGTGATTGGTGCTAACAGACCCGTTCTTGTACGTCACTCGATGAACTAGAGTTCTTCATGATCACTTTAAAATATAAAGGGGAAAGTAACATATTGATTGATTTTATACATAAAACTGACCTTTTTAATATTTTAGAAAAAAAAAATTACCTTATGTACGAGTGCCATCGGAAATTTCAATTATTTTGTTGTTATAATCTGTAGTAAATACTCAATCAGAATATGATTTACAATATGGTTTCGAGGAACACTTACCACAAATTAATATAAAAAGACACTGTTCTTTACGCAATAGATCACTCATGCTTTACACAACGTTTCAACACTAAACGAGTACACGTAAACGTAACTGTTGGGTATTTGATGATTTAGGATGCCATGAAAAATATTTGATAAACCATGGTCTCTATGATTCAAACAAAGAATGACTATTATTGCTTTAGACCCATTATTCCAGAAATTATTTGGAAATATAAAGTAGTCGTATCTGACTTTTTTAACTACTGAAGACTTAATTTCTCAGTATCGATATTTCCAACGAAACCTTAAAATATACTAAAAGTCTCCATCGATCCTACGATCTAAAAGTCTCCATGGATCGAAATATATTGAATTTCAAAATGGCGTCGCGAGAATTTGTTTCGCTCTGACCATTGCTCGTCGATTGAACACATACATTTTCATTTTCTAAATGCCAAATTACGCGGAGTAGAATGCATTATTAGTTGTTAATAATTAAATGAAAGTAGATTTTCAAAATAAAGTTTCATGAAACAAAAATATTTATTTTCCAATTTTGTAACTCTTTTATTTGTCAATGCGTCATATACAAATTAGAATAATAAATTTTAATTTCTAAAACATTTACAAATATTAAAAAGTATGATATACTTATTACGAATATAATATGTGATACAGTAACTAAGCACACGTTTAAAATTATTTAAGGTAACATCTCAAAATTGCATGTAGCAGCAAATGCAGTTTAGATTGTATCTTCTACTATGTTGATAATTTCTTCTGGTTGATCACAAATAACTTCTTGAGTATTGATTGAAGTCATTCTACAGCAGTTTTTTCCAGAATTGAACAGATAACAGTCCATGTTTTAGACATGCACATCTTCTCGAAAAATAACGGCGAAGAGATACGCGACATGGGCATTTAATTTGGTTCAAAAGCTCATCAGGCACCGCTGGTAAAGTTGTTAATACAGAAATCAAATTTTAATTTTCACGTATCATTCCCATTATGTTGGTTCCAACTTATTTCGAAACCAAAACTGGAATAGAAGGTATGTTATTAAGTTAATGTTGACTGACAGCTGCATACTTTGGACGTAGATTAGGAAGATCAAAGATATATAACAACTAAAGTGGTCCAAGAGTTTGTGTTGAAGGGAATCAATATCGTCGCCTGCCTTACCTCCGTACAGTATTACTAAGAATGTTCTCCTGTAGAAACTATAATTTCAGTGTCTTGATGTTTACAATTATAAAGAGTCAAAGAACGACCTAAATCGTTATGTGTTTTAATAAGTTTGAAAGAAGACTTTTACCCTTCTTTATAAGATATGATGATGTGTCACAACCTGTTAACATTAGCACCTGAAACCTATTTCTGAAACTTTAAGCGAGGTCCTTAATTGACCCTAGCTAATTTTCAGTACCTACTGGGTTTTTGTTTTGTTGTCATATTAATTTCCAAGCATCACGGAATAGATTATAAAATAACTATTTTATACTATAAGAACAATAAAATAAACTATGTATTAGTATTTCTTAGTACACATCTCCTCAAATGGTCAATTTACTATCTATTATGAACCTACACTACTTAGCTATTCTTACAGCAGGTGAAGTTAGTCACAGTTTAAAATCCATGGTAAACAAAACTGAAAATCTATACTTAACACTCAGGTTACTTGTGTTCTATTATTACCAATCAGTGTTATTTACAGACCCAGAGTTCACAAATACTGAACATGCTCTCAACTTTCCGCTTACCCTTTCTTTCTTGCAGACAAAACTGGCATCTTCCTCTCTCCCTACCCTGCTTACTTGAAAGCAAAGCTAGTGGAATATGCACACTTGCTTATGTGACCTCTGCGGCGTCTAAGACATTATTGTGTACATTTTGTGTTTCGGTTAACCTAATGTTCACCAATGTTTAAATCAGATGTTCTGCAACAGAGTGAATGAACTTCTTCCACGTGTTACTCTTGTCCCTGCTGGATGTTTATGACACCAAATGACATATGTATTGATAGCAGTTATATCCACACAATTTGTAAAGAGGCGAAATGTTGAGTCCGCCGAGGAAGATGGAGGCGTGCTGGTCCACAATTTTCACTGCAACATTTTGTCCTCTCACCGGCCAGTACTTTCCATTTGCTGAAATCTGGACTGCATCTTCTGTACTAGACTAACTGTGTGACTACAAAGACGAAACATTCCGTTGCAAAAATATCGAACCGAGTTGATGTACTTGGTAAATCAATGGAAGATTTCGAACATCTTGACAAAATTCTTTCTACCCACAATCAGGAAGTCAGTGTTTCACCCCTTACAGTTGTGTTGGAGGACCTTCGAACTGACTTGTCTTCATTCAAGAAAGAAGCAAGCGAGTCGTTATCGTCCCTCAAGAAGGAAACTGATTAAATTAAGGGTCAAGTATTCGACACTTCTATGCAGCTAGATTAACTAAACCAATACTCAAGACGCAACTGCATCCTTATTCATGGATTAAGCCAGACTCCGAATGAAGATGTCGACAGCATAGCCCTGAAAGACATCGGTCTTGGTCATTTAGACCGATGCCACCGAATCGGATCTCCGAAATGCTCAACGTACATTGTAAGGCAGGGAAAGCATCCGATAATTGTGAAATTCACCATTTATCGTATTAGAAGTCAAGTATGGAAAGCCAAGAGACTCTTGAAGAACTCTGGTATTCTAATAACCGAATCATTGACACCGTACAGACAGAAGCTTCTCAGGTTTGCTAAAGGTCGATTTGGCAGCCGATCTGCATATAGTCAAGGTGGTAGGGTTATATTGTGGTACAATAACTTCCGCATTAATGTGACGTCAGAAGTAGATCTCCGCAGCATCACATGATTCATGGACCAGTGCGTGAGCTTAACAGAATGATAGTGCTATATTATGTTGGGCTTCTTTGTATTCTTTTTAAGAAATGTGTTTGTTCTGTATCGTCTGTTTTTTCTCAAGACTATATGTTAATGTTGTGTTGTGTGTGTGGAGATGTGTATATTATATTATCGACGATATCATATATTGTGACAGCATTATACTTTTTATCTATGGATGCAAGAGTGGCAACAAGCAACCATCAGTTATTTACTACGCAACACAATGTTACATTGATTGTCATATATTACGCGCTTTTGATTGTCATATATTACGCGCTTGCATTTATGTTACTGTTTATTCAGTCTATCTCGTGTGTGTGTATGCGTGAATGTGCGTGTTTTGCCAGTATCTCTATTTGAAATGTGCAATCACGAGTAAGATCACAAGATGTATCTACTGTACAAGTGCGAAAGCAATATGGAGACTGCATGAACATAATTTTCTCTGTCTACTACACAGGTATAGTAAGTACGCTATTACAAAAATAAGGTTTCATAATAGGGTAAACATAGTTGTTTGTTTATTTAAGGTGGTAACCATGGCAGTCGTAAAATTAGACTTGAAAGATCCGTTACCTTCCAATCCTCCTCTTAGCACCTCTAAACAAGCACCTCTTCCAGTTGCTTTCTACCTATTATCTCTCTCTCACTGTGGTCTCTCTTCCTCATATCCGCTGGTTTATTGTACAGGGTGCGGACTTCATCAATAGTGTCCAAAATCCTGTCTACTCGAATTTAGCACAGGATGTATATAAGTTTATAATTTCATGGTATAACTTGCCCATAAAGATTAATATTTCTGGAAGATAGCTTTAATTAAATATCTATAGCATACGAAAAATACCTTACAATGGATTCTAAAATGATTGAACCTACATATTTTTTTTCATGTAATGTTTCTTTCTATTCATATTCCCAAAGACTCAGGATAAAGACAAACAATTCTGGTAGTGTGGTTTGAGTTGAAAATACAACTTTGTAGAAAAGCTAATAAGTGATTATTTAATAAATCATATTTATAGACCTTAAATCAGGATTATTACATACACACTGACCTGAGCCAAAGCTGCTCAAAACCCTTAAATATTAAATTCAAATTGCATATACATTCAGCGTCTTTGAGCTGAGTGGACCCATAAAACCATTTAGTACTGACGTATAAATAAATCAATACTTCTCACAACAATAATGTTATTCTTTACAAAAAATTCACGAGAGACAAAAGTGGATTCAGTGTTTCTTAAATCATGATTTTGAAATAAGTTGCAATTGAAATACGTTCTTCTATGTTATTTTTATTATATTTAACAGAACATTACACTTTTTTTTTTGACATTTGAAAATATGATGAAAATGTATTACAAGATCCACAAATAATAAAACAAACCTTATATGATAACCCCCAAAGTGGTTCTGGAAAAGCTGTGATGTATTATGCAAGCAATAGCAAAGTAAACATGATTATAAATAAACTATTAAAACCAATCGGTTTAGTCAATCGCGTAAAATACTAAGGGAAGTAGTCATTTGATTACTTTGACTGAACTTGAGACATTCTGTAAGAAACTTATACAAGAGCCTAAAAGCAGAGTTAAATATAGTGATGATCACGTTAGGAGTGACATTTCATGTTATTTAGCAAATAATGCAGTTCGTAGAAAATATGTTTCAGTGGTTCTTCTCAAAATTGCACATTCAAAGTTAAAATGGATTTGGTCACAAAATTTCGATGTTCAAAATATATAACGTGATATAAACAGAACATGTTATGAAAGTTCTTGTGAAAGGAAGTTAAAGATTAAAGAAACCTTCTCATGCTGGCCGGATGGCCGAGCGGTCTACGGCGGTAGGCCATAAGCTCGAATGTCCGAGATTGAGTCCAAGCAGGGGCATGAGAAGGCTTTTAACAGGTGAAGGCGAATCGTGACGGGCCGAAGTCCGAAGATACTTACTGGTCCATATAAAAATAAAGTTTACCAAAATTTACAAAGTAAATACGTATACGCATTTACATTTTAGTGTTACGTATCAGTTACTTGTCCTGTAAAGTTTTCTCTGTTTATTAAAGGATTGTAAATGGTGTCAATGTGAACCGAAATTAGCTAAAAGAAAACACAAATCTGATAATGTTATCTAAAATGAATATACCCATGTTTCACTCAGTTCAACAATAACTGTGCCTCTCCTGAATATTCCACTGTGATTACCCTGATATGTTTATGTGAAGAGTTGCTACTTTTAACATCATGTATTACCAGTTTAACAGATAAAGTTAACTTCAGGACCTGCACGTTGAGACAAGTAATTCTCAGATCAAGCGGAACATAACTAAAATGTCGTAATAGTTACAGCGACGCACGAACATAGACAACCGCTGAATGGTTGCTGTGTATGAAATAAACGAACAAACATTTCTACAAATAAATTGCAGGACACAGAAGAAATTCGCTATGAACAGGATAAGCACAGCTTCAAGTAAAGTTTAGGAAGGTTGTTTGGTTAAATCAGCTAATACAATCAATTTTATTTCACAAAACTGTATACATTTATTGCAATGCGATTATAGGCGTTATACCAGCACTTAGCTTATAAATGTTTCGTTATTCATAGTAAAATAGTTAATTTGCTACAATATTTAATATATCAAAACAACAAGGGGCTCGTCTCTTGAATATTGTTTCCTGGAATAGACATATTTTCGGGAATTCCCGAAAATATTAACAGTGTCATTACTTAAATAAATTCCAAAAAGGATTACATATCAAATGTATCGAATTAAATCCGACGCATTGTCGCTACCAAGAACTATTGCATATAACCATACACATTACCTTTGCAATATTACAGTTATATTGCTCTTACATATTCAGAATTGCTGTTCCGCTTACAATCGCAATGTGGTGTCATATAAATCCATGTATGTGAATATATCATTTTAAGAAAGTGATGATGATGTGGAAAAAATAGGTACTGAAAACATGGTACTATTTTTATTAAAGCTAGATTTCATAATTGTATAACTAAGAGTACAAGGCTAGTTTCCAAATTATAATGTGTTCAAAATATGGCACAACGTATACAAACCCAAGATCAATAATAATTCTATTGGTGTTTCACAAACTTGATTTTTTATATGAGCCGGTCTAGTAACTGTGGACTTCGGTCCGCCACGTATTGATGTTTCATAATACATGAAATTGTTAAACTAAGAAGGAAATGTATCAACTGAAAATATTTAATCTTAACATTTGTACAAGATGTTGTGGAATAGTAATTATTAAACATCGTATTATATCATGTACCAGTATTAATTTATGAGAATTTCAACAAATTATTATGGCATGCAATCAGAAAACAACAATACATTTCATTACACAAGATTCATATATTTAATGTATGTTACAGCTTAGCGAGTAAAAAATGGATGTAACGCACATTATGCAAAGTTAGATACTATTCAGAATAGTTTTTGATATGAATATTGACAATAAAATGTGTATTAATTTCGAGAGACTAATTATTAGGAACAATTTGTCACAAAACTTAACAAAACATTTATGAGAGTATTGTTCCATTTTCTATATTTTCTAAAAAAATATAATATGCAATTCACAATTTAAGTTAATACTTCAAGAAATAAAAATGATGTAATATATTTAACTTCCCATACAGCAACTTTGATAGAAAATATTGCGCCAGACACCGTACTCCCCGTACGTTCTAGCAACAGATTATCACCTCTTCCATTCCAATTTCATCTAAAATAATTTGCCAATAAGGCAATCACTCAGGACAATACTTTCATCGAAGACTCCCCAGTTTTATAGCCAGTATATTGTACATCTGCATGAACGTTGACAAAACGAGCGTATATAAATGGTAGTTACTTTGCAGACTAACGGTAAGTGCATTTTTAATATGTTCCTCTTTATATGAGAAATGGCAATAACTTTTTCTCACCTCAGTTACCTCAGTTATCTTATATATTACAACCCATTGAACACTGTAGCGAAAGAGTTAAGACCTATCAGCAGTCTCTGAAGGATCTCATCTCGGAATGATGTTATTTCTTATTGATTCCACACTAAATTACTAACGTAAAATTTTTCGTGGTTTTCTAATTAGACGAGATGAACAAATAAGCCAAACGAGCCACGGACTGATTTTTATTATTATAAAATTTGGGATAAGAACTTCCAGCTGCTTTAAAAGTTAGCTACGACTTTCTGCGTATAACTCCCACAAAAGTGGGACACTTCAGACGATGAGTACAAAATATTCTTTTTAACGGTTGCCATGATTGCACTCCTGAAAAACACTAAGCTCCACTGAGTTTCCTATGATCAACATCATTTGTTTTTTACCCAGGGAAACTTTATCATTCAATTATATTTATTATAATATGGAAACTCTCCTGTGACATAAGAGACACACTACGTTTTTGAACCTATCCACAGTGATCTGAAATGACCAAAACTCGGCAAAAACCAGTAGGTAGTGATTTTGCTCTTCAAGTAACAATACTTAATAATATCTAACTATAATAACATTTCTGAAAGTAACCACCTCTATGCAACGACCACCTCTCATAACGGACAGTTTTCTTAAGTACGGATATTCACGTTAAGTAATAGTAAGCTTTTAGCTACACGCAGTCGCCTCTTGACAGGTGACATATATTTTTAACAAGAGAAAATATTATCCAAGCTCTGGCCTAAAATGATCGCACATATTAGATATGTGATGAAGGTCAAAAATATTATTTTTTTCGCTCCTCCCTTTCCTTTGTCGTACAACGTTGATGTGAAATTTTAATATTTTGACCGGTACTTGCTGTTAATTGTGTTTGCTGAAGTGCTGCTGTCTGATTTACAATATATGCATTTTCTTCAAGTTGTAACTCCTATGTTTTTCTTTTGCACTGTATTCTCGTCGGTCTGCAGTATCTGGGAGATGAAGGACGATGATTTTGCCATATTTACTCATTGCGATGCCAGTACGAAATGTTTAGGTTGCAAATATTAAAATCTCTTATAACTGCATCTTGAAATTGAGCTATGCGACTTAACGTATGGTTTAACGAACTCCACAACAGAACTTCGGCCTTCGTTTCACTAAAAATCATTGAATCATTTGAGGAATAACAACGTTCTATAGCCCTATGTGTATTGTAGGAGAAGGGATATAAATCTGCGAATATTTTATCCTCTTTCTTAATTGATTTATATTCCCTTTGAATTAATTTAGCTTCCACAAGTAATGATAAGGCTTCGCCTCCCATAGAGGGTTTAACTACGATACGGAACCGTGACGTGCGGAAATTGTTTTGCCTCTTGTTGGTGACGTAAACACCTTAAAGAATTTGTTAAAGAAAACCATTCTGCAGCAAGTACCGGGGGAGCGTTTTGCATCTCACTTTAAAACTATCCTTTTACATGTTAGTGAATCTTTTCTTTTTTGTTATTATTAATTAGTAAACTTTGTGTTTTATATATTTGTGAAATAATTTTAGTATACACAACAGTTTACTATTATGGATGATAAATGCTACCCTAATTAACATGTTAAAAATTAAATCTTTGCACAAAAATTCATAATTTCGCTAATGGCACTTTACCATCATAAAACACCGACACATACATATTTTAGTGAAAAATTGATAGGCCTGTTAATCTTGCACTCATTTATATCCAAAACATCAAACTCGTTTGTCACAGAACCGACATTGGAAATTTCGATTTTTGCCGGGTTTATTTTTATTTGTTTATTTATTTATTTTTGCTATACGGATCACTGTGTTGTGATGTGAACGGGCACCCCATAAGCTTTTCGTGCCTCATATCAGAAAAGGTACAACATATCCAAAAGTTTTGTTATACAGCAAAGATGGTTGACCCATTGAATAATACATTGTTTTTTTGTGGTTGTAAATGGTATAGTGAAGTCGCCAACTTATCGGTATTTGACTTTTTAAAATTAGTTATTCTAGCGAATTTACCAACTCAGTGGTATTACAGAGGAGCATATACTGAAGAAATGATCATTCCTGTTGATGAACTAGATTAGGGGTAAATGGAGCGAAAATACATTTTTACTGTGTATATTTAAATGTTAAAATTTCCTTTTTCCCGCTAATTTCTCATATCTATGTATAACGTAAGAGAGTGGGTTGGGAATTCAATCCACTGATGATTCCATCAAGGTAGTGTTTGTGTCTGAAAGAGGAATAGTTCCTGATGTGCACTCTTCTATAAATGAAAATAAGAATACATTTTTTCCGTTATGTTTTACCCATCTGAACAGCTGTTTATTATAATAGACTGAATGTTTGATAACACATGTACGAATACCTCTAAGAGAAAATGTGTACGTTGGAAACCTTACCCTTATTTTCTTGATTGCTCACGGATATATGGATATAAAGAGAAATTTGGGGATGAAATTTTCCCATCCCACCATGTTCCTTTTTTGCGGGTACGTTCCTCACTCGTAGAAGCTATAACCATACGTATTACTTTAATCCATGAATCCAAGGTTCGAATCATCAAATCTAACAACTATAGCTATATTTCTTCTCTACCAAAACTCGGATTTTCCCCGCTCTTCAGGTCTATAAGACATATCGTATCGAATGCCCCTTTGTAAGGACAAACAATGTTACAGAAGTCCTTTGCTTTAATAAAGCTTTATATGTAAGAATATTCCCTATCAGCAAGCTTCGTCGGGCCGGGGTAGGGCCAACCGTATCCCAACCATTTCGCAGTTGGCCCAACTTTCGCCCGACGAATTTTGCTGATAGGGTTTGCTACAAATATAAGTATCATTTATGGAGTAAATGATTTTAATGAATGTGTTATTGTTTTTTTTTTAATTTATTTTTAGGTAATTCGTTTGCAATATGTATTTATAAATAAAGATCATAGCAAATATTTTTCGAGCATCTGCAATAATTGCCTAATGGATCTTATTGGTATAAGAAACCGAAAATGAATTTCGTAACTTATAGCAATGGATACAGTTATCAACTTAAAATTAATAGTCACGGGTTGTTTCCTCGCGGAGCATTGAACGGATTGGTTCCAAACATACTTTACAAAAGCGTGTACGTTCCGTCCTTAGAAAATTGTATTGGATGTTAATATTAATTCACTCACCCATGCACATTAAAAATAAGTCACCTAAGAGTACAGAGTAGCAGAGATGTTTCTGCAAAACTCACCAAACTTCTAGATTTTAGGTCTGCATTTATGGAGTGGTAGGACAAAACTAAAAAAAATATATATATATTCAGAGAAGTCTCAATGTGGTAAGTGATTTTAGAGATACAATCTCCGAATCAGTGTACGGGCAATTCAAAGTTACTTGGCGATGACCACTAGCTGATGCAAAATTCATTAATGTCGGATGTAAATATTTTGAGAAGACAGAAGGTGTCTGTCACATTTTACGGAACTGTTCGGTAAAGGAACATCGCTGAGCGTTATGTTCAAAGTCCATTCGTTTTTCAAAGGGGAAAATTATAAATGTATTTCTTTAAAGCGAACAAAAAATTCCACCTGTAGCTTTTTTTATATGCATTTTATGATCCCCACTGTTAACGTGTTCTACATGTTTCAATGTTATATATCCGACAGGCATTAAACTTGACCTGAATGTGCATTTCTGACTGTCGTGACTAGTTTGGTTATAAGCGAAACTCCTTGTCCGTGCATGCTTATATAAGATTGTGTTTGTTGTGTAGTTGCTATTGAAATATGGATATTAATCGTATAAATATGTGTGTGGTGGAGTGCAATTGTTTTATCAAAGAAATAGTGGTTTGAAATCAGTATGTGGTAACGTCTAACCAGACTCGAAACGCGATTCGCCGGGTAAATCTACATAGTAGATTTGTTAACATTCACGACAAAGTTTTTCCCTTATCAATTAATGTGGCCTCACCTTCCATAATATTATAACAACCAAATTTTGTGATCTTAACGAAACACATTATGCAATTTTTTCTTCAAATCTATAAAATAAATTACGTAAGCACGCACCTGAGTAGTACATCCATATTGGACAATATGAATAACGTATGATTAGCGACTTTCATAATTGTTTTATACGTATGTAGATTAGCAAGCAATAATGATATTACGTATATCGAAGATCGATACCGATCGGTATCACGACATTCATCGCTATGAAATCACCACTTTACACTGACATAACTTTAATGTTTTAATTAAACATAATTAGTTTTTCGCTTGTTTTAGAAAACAAATGTGATCTAAATTATATCCTGTCTTCATTCCATTACGAGTCCTATTATCTCGTCTAAAAATGCTTACACTTTTCTGCGATTGCATTTACATGACCTTCTGATTTATATTCCCTTCTTTTATTTCCTTCGAGAAAACACGTCGATTATGCACTTCAACAACTCAGAAATGGAATGTTGGCACGTAGACAGTATCACCTCCATTACAGAATCACTTTAAGCAGAGACCATGTTGTAGAAATTTCATATGTATCACCTATTAATGTTCTATTTGTATTTAACTCATGTAGGATGACGAAGTCCTGAAAGTAGCCATCGAAGAGGACAGTGGTCCAACATGTGACGAGCGTGTAGAAAGGTTCCATGTTTCCGCTGAAACAGTCAGAATGCACCTGCATGAGATAGGAAAGTCATACAGGTTAAGAAATTGGGTACCTAACACATTGTTGCCAGAAAACAAGGAACAACGAGTGACAGCCTGTTTGTCGCCACATGACCCTGTTCCTCACACCTCAAGACCACCTCTGTACCCAGGAAAGTTTATGCTCTCTGTACGGTGAACTTGTCTGCAAGTGGTGCATTACGTGCTCCTTCCACCTGGTTAGACCATCACTGCTGACCTCTACTCACAGCAGTTACAAAAGGTGCATCGTGCAATGCGGCAGAAGGAGCTGGCATTGGTGAATCGCAAAAGTGTGCTGTTCTTTCACGACAATGCCAAGCTACATGTGGCAATGAGGATCCGGAAAACCCTTCAGCACCTTGGCTGGGAGACACTCTACCATGCACAATATTCACCAGATATTGCGCCAACAGAGCCACCTGTTTAATTCCCTCAACAACCACCTCCGTGGGATATTCTTTGCCAATGAGGGAGTCCTGCGGAATTCTTTGCCTCGAAGACAGCTGATGTTTATCATCAGGGTATTGTGCATCTGCAGAAACGTTGACAAATGGTGTTGGATGCTCATGAAACTTACTTCGAAACCTAAAGATACGTACCGTCCGCTGTATAGATCTTTGTTTGTCGCTGCTCGAAAACGGTAAAAACTTTTTTGCATTTACGCCCGCAAAGCGTTTTGTCAGATTTGTGAAGTTTTAGCGGAAGGTTGCAGCTAGTAGCAGCTAAATGTTGGATGCTCTGAAAGTATTTATCCTAAGCTTTATATCAACGAAAAATCAAAGCTTGTCTCACTTGTCTTTTTTTGGCGTAGATAGTCGATGAATATGGGAAAATCATCTAAAATTGTACATTTGTCTTGCGATATATATATATATTACAAAAACGTTAAGACAGATATCTTAACTATAGTAAATATATGATTCCGCTATGGCCGAACTAGAAAACTAACCGTATTTTACATAACAAATTATTTTCCTCAATGTCAGCTACAGAAAAAACTGTTAGGAAAATTGGCACCTTTGAGCTCATATGAACTAATGATTATGCGTTTTAAGATTACAAAAGTAATAGTCTAGTGTCTATTGCACATTTACCTACAATATAAGATTGATTTCGAATTATGTTTAAATGCGACGTTTGGAATTAATTATAGTATTTTTTTTATTTTGTTCCACTGTGTAACGAGGCCTACCTCGACACATGGGGCCCGGGGCGTTAAAGTCGCTCCCCCCACCCATGCGCCACTACTGTCCCTTTGTTCACTGAATGTTTAAAAATGCTGCAGCCAGTATTATACCGGTGCAGAAGGAAGTGTTTATGGTGGAGCATTAGAGATAGCGCGCGATGTGGTGAATTTCAGTAATTATTTTCTATGGTTATACTAATAGCATAAGCGTTGTTTGAGCAAGACGTTTATGACTATTAGCAAAGATAGGAGACAGTAATAATTTTATTATAGTTAATATTTGTTTATAGTTTAATGTCATGTCTTTAAACAACGCATGTAGAAAGTTCATGTACGTACTTTGATAGCCCGGCGGAGGTGGTCTTGAAATTTAGATCGAATGTTAGCAAAACACAGTATAAAATGTGCGCCAACTATTTTTTGGTTGTTTTTTAATTTGAGAAAGTCCTCCTCCTTCTCAAAAGATCTCTCCTAATTATTCAATTGTTCTTTAAAGAGGCAAATAAGTGGGTTTGGTAGTCTCTTCTACCGAGAAGTCGTTGTACCTGGGGACTGGACTCACATTTGGAGTTCTGTTTTTGGAAAACAGGTCTCTGAAAGAGAGGTCAACGCCGAATGACTGTCCACTTAAAGAGGATACACTCATGGGTGTTTGCCTCTTATTGAGAGAGCATACAGAGGATTGATCTCCCTACTAGGAGGCCAGTCTATTAAAACATTGGTATCTTTTCCTACCTTCAGCAGTAGTCCAGGACAGTCCTAGGGAAACTCACTGGAACACTATGTGCCCCTTCAACGTGGTGATAGCAGCTCTTATTCTTCATCTGAGAGTAGTTCTACTCCGAAAACTCTTCTTTCCCTTCCAGTTTTTAGACGTTTCGGGTTCAATCGACAAGGAATCATCAATAACTACTACTGGTATCTGGACACGGATTACGTGAACTTATTATAAAAGGAAAATGCATCGATAGTAGTGATGGCTATTTTCGAAAAAAGTGTTTTTCGATTTTTCGTCTTCCGAAAAATTCTCGTGTTTCGTTTTTCTAAAAAAAAATCAATTTTTTAAACAAAATTCGCATCGTCTTTTTCTTTTTCGAAAAATTCTTTTATTGCTTA
Organism: Lepisma saccharinum; assembly: GCA_022664845.1. Classification (NCBI taxonomy): domain Eukaryota; kingdom Metazoa; phylum Arthropoda; class Insecta; order Zygentoma; family Lepismatidae; genus Lepisma; species Lepisma saccharinum. Next base: position 20,557 of record JAGDQP010014105.1, on the reverse strand, counting down.
ATTGTGGCCATCCCTATTATAAAGCTCTTATAAGTTACAACAGAAAGCAGTCCATTAAATTTGTTTTTACCATATGAAACAGGAATTTATGTATAGAAAAGACACAGTGATTAGATGACAATGCTAAGAACTATTTTATTCGAAGTATTGGCCATCGCTAGCCATACATTTCTGCCACTGTTCCAGCAATGTGTGGATGCCAGACCGAAAAAACTGTGCCTCTTGTGCTGCAAACCAGCCATCAAGCCATTGTCGTACATTTTCGTAAGATTTGAAGCTCTGGTCAGCAAGTGCGTGTCCCATAGATGCAAATACGTGAAACTAGGAAGGCGCCAAGTCTGGTGAGTAAGCCGCATGTGGAAGGATTTCACAGACAAACCTCGAAATCGTTTCCTTGACCGATTTTGCTGTGTGGGACGGTTCATTATCGTGAAGCACACTCACTTTATGTTGTCTTTGGTCATATTCTGGTCGTTTTTCACGCAAAGCTTGATGCAAATCGAATCATTTGTTGTCGGTAACGTTGAGTATTAACGGTTTCGTCAGGTTTCAGCAGTTCATAATAGATCACTAACCTCAGATCCCACCAAACACAAGCATTGTCTTCCGTCCATAGCGATTTGGTCTTGTAGTCGATGTCGCCGGTTCTCCTGGAGTTCCCCCCCGAGTTACCCATGATCTGTTACGCTTAGGATTCTCGAAATAGATGCACTTTTCGTCACCAGTAACCATTCGATGGAGAAATGATTTCCTTTTGTACCTGGTGAGCAGAATTTTGCAAGTGGTTTTTCATTTTCGTTTTTTTTTTTTTTTTTTTTTTGTTTTAACCCATTTTCCCACCTTCTGAATCTTGTCCATGGCTTTTAAACGTATGGAAACTTCTTCTCGTGTCGCATTTAATTGATCAGAGAGTTGTTGTTGTGTTTGAGCGTCATCCTCATCCAACAAAGCTTGCAATTCGCTCTCTGCAAACTTTTTCGGTGGACTTCCACGTTCTTCGTTTCTCACGTCAAAATCGACACATTTAATTTTTTTTAACCAATCATAGCCTTGTGACTTACCAAGAGCATGATCACCGTAAGCTTCCACAAGCATGCGATGCGATTCTGCAGCAGTTTTCTTCAAATGATAACAAAGAACCAATGCTGTCCGCAAATCGTAGTTTGAAGGTACAAATTGGGCCATATTCAATGCTATAAAACACTACACTATGGCATGAAACTTGTCTGGTTGTGAGTTGCAAATCGTTATCAGCAGTCAAAACAAACAATTGGCGCCAAAGACGCAGTTTTATGGTAACCACAGTGACAGCTAACACCGTCTATGTACAATTTCCGGTTTCATATTTACACAGCTGGTATATAATAATACTTTTCTTGTTTTCTTTTCTACATTTGCACATTTAAGGGCTTTCATCCCCTCCCCTTTGTCCGATTTTCTTTCCAAACGAACTTGACCTGTAATTTGAACCAATAGCAGCCGGATGGCCGAGCGGTCTGCGGTGGTGAGCCATAGTTCTAGTCCCGGCAGGATCGTGGGTGTGGGTTTTAAGAGCTAAAGGCTAATTGTGACGGGCCGAAGTCCAAAGTTACTTGAGTGGCCCATATAAAAATAAAGCTCACCAAATAAAATTTTTGAACCAATAAACAATCTGTGAAAGTTTCATCCGAGTCGGTTCACGCGTTCGGCAGTTACTGTGAAACACATACGCATACGACACAAATGCCGAGCCTCTCTTCGCTCGATCAGTTACTAGTATTAAAGTTAATGTAAAGTAACGGTCTCCAACAAAAGATGACAGCATTACCTCCGCATATGTCTAATGTATTTTGTCGTTCAAGAAATTTGAGTGCTGCTGCTACAAATTCAAGTCTAGAGAATTCTAACTTTCAGGAAAGAAAGTTCATAACCAATTCAAGAGTTCGATCAAAACCAATTTTTAATTTTGTTTTTTGTTGAAATAACTTCATTGTTATACGTTTTGATATTCACAACAACAATCAAGCGATTTCAACAACGAAGAAAAACGAAATTAAAAAATCGGCATTTATAGAATTCTTGAATTGGTTATGAACTTTGTTCCATCAAAGTTAGAACTCTGTAGGCTTGAATTTGTGGAAGCAGCATTGACATTTTATGCAAGGATAAAAATGCATTAGACTTATATGGAGGTAGTGCTGCCATCTTTTGTTGGAGGTCGTTGCTTTACATTAGCCTTAAGGTTCTTCGAACAGTAGACCTCGCGATAAACCTGTCAAAGTTTCATTTGGATCCGCCACTATTCACTTTTAGAACAGCCCCTTTTTCATTTTATGGCTACACTCGTATAGTATTTACCCCTACTCCCTCGGAACCAATGGCCCGAAATCTCCGAAGTATGTTTGCACATTTATAAAGCTCTTGTAACAAAAAAGAGTCCGTTAAATTCGTTTTTCATTGTTGTTTTCTTCATTTTTCTACATTTTTGCTATTTTAAGGTTTCACTCTCTCCCGATGGTCGGACTTTCTTCCCCAACGAATATATATAAGAAACTACAAAAGAAAGAACTTGTTAATGCTAAGAAATAGAATAAACACTAAAACTATGATGGATATAATAGTAAGTTCCAAATCAGCAGATAAAGCATGGTATAAATTTACGGACACTATTAGCCAACTATTAAATAACACATGTCCAATCATATCGCTAAATAGTTCGAGACAGGATAAATGTCCTTGGTTTAATGATAAACTCAAGGAACTTAGAAATAAAGTACATATATTATATGTTGGATTTAAAAATGGTAAAAACTTAACTGCATATAAAGTTGCTAAAAGGAAGTATAGAAAAACACTTAAAGAAGTTAAGTGCGATTTTATAGCCAGTAAAATATTCAATTCAACCAACAAAACAAAAACGGTTTGGTCTATTATCAACGATAGGAAGAACACCAAAATATATAACGACGGAAGTAGTAAAATAACTCCGAATCAATTTAATGAACGTTTCATTAGGAAAATTAAAAAAAGGTGTTCACCAGATAATAACCTGCTAAATGAGCACAAAATGGTATATCATCCAAGTGGCACCAAGAAACTGTTAACGCAGTGGAGTGGTGTAAGAAGTATTGAAATCATCAAAGAAATTAGATCTCTGAGTAACTCAAAAAGCGAGGATAATTTTGGTATATCCAATTTTGTGATTAAGGTTATTATAGATCTAATAATAGAACCTTTGTTGTATCTCATAAATTGGTCATTAAGTGAGGGTCGTTTCCCCGACTGTCTTAAATGTGATGTGGTTGTCCCAATATATAAGAAGAAGGGGGGAATTGATGACCCTGCTAATTACAGACCTATATCTCTTGTGTCAGTTTTTTCTAAAATATTTGAATATTTTATTAGGGAACAGTTGACATCTTTTTTTGAGAATAATAAATTACTTTGTAATAACCAGTTTGGTTTTAGAAGTGGTTTCTCCAGCATGTCTGCCTTAGAAAGCATTACTTCTGAGATAATAAATGGGTATGAAAGTAAGAAAATTACATGCTTACCTTTGGTAGATTTAAGTAAGGCGTTCGACTCAGTACGTCATGAGATATTAATCGAAAAGATGAAAGTGTATGGTATTACTAATAAAGGGCTAAATCTTTTGGAATCATATTTGGTTAATCGGTTGCAATATGTTAAAGTGGGTAATCATCTATCTAGTAGGCGCAGGATCAATCAAGGGGTACCCCAGGGATCAGTGTTGGGGCCTCTACTGTTTGTGATTTATGTGAATGATCTTCCAACAGAAGTTGTCCCAAAGGTTGTTATGTATGCTGATGATACAACATTTATTGAAAAAGGGGATAATATTAATGATCTTGAAACAGTGAGTGAGGCTAACTTAAAGATAGCTAAAGATTGGTTCGATAGAAATGGTCTTTCATTAAATGAAAACAAAACTGAGAAAGTATTTTTTCCCTACTAAATGGTATGAAAGACAAGAATGGGAGAGATGCAGTTAAATTGTTGGGTATAACATTGGATGCAAAACTTAACTGGTCAACGCACACAGACAATCACTGTAAGAAATTGAATAAGATCATATATTTAATACGTAGGCTTAAGTTTATTATTCCAAAAGATTGGTTGTTACAGGCTTATTATGCTTTCTTTCATTCTATAGTCTCATATGGACTGATATTATGGGGTAATTCAAATGGTGCGAAGCGTGTATTTATTATACAAAAAGCGGCAATAAGAGAATTAGCCGACCAACAGCCTACAGATAGTTGCAGAGATGCATTTCCAAACCTCAGAATAATGACTCTAACAAAATGTATATCAATGCATGAAATTTATAAAAGAAAATATTAATAGTTATGTAGCGGGAATGGAAGTGCACTCACATTATACTAGACAATGTCAAAAACTCAATATTCCAAAATGTAGACTAAATGTAACACAAAAAAGTTATGAGCAAGTGGGAATGAGGCTATATAATAGATTACCAGAAAATATAAAAATTCTGGAAAAACAAAATTTCAACTTGAAGTTAAAGAAATTCTTGAAGGAAAATCGCGCTTACAATCTTAAAGAAATCGAAACGCTTTTATCGAAAGAGGATAAATTTTAAGGTTTTAATTCTTTATATTTATTTATAAATTATTCTACACTGGTCAACATGTAATGTTTATGTAAACTACTTTTTAATCAATATTCTAAATGCCGGTGTGTCTGTATTTTTATGCACATGAAATTTCCAGTTGTAATCAAATTTTAACGGTATATTATATTATTTTAGAAGTTTGACGAAATCAAAACATCTAAGATGTGAAACGATGGAAAATGTATGAATATGAATATAACATGTCATTTGAACCAATAAGCAATCTGTGAAAGTTTCATTTGAATCGGTTCACGCATTCGGCAGTTATCGTGACTCCCGAGAGAGAGGCAGATAGACAACACAAATGCCAAACTTTTCGATTAGAAGACCTTCGCTAAACTCGTGAAGAGTTAATGTAAAAATAAAATTAGAGTTTACGAAATAATTTCATAAGTTCTAGAAAAATAAACAAACAAACTATTTTTTCAATGATAGATCTAATGCAAGCTGTAACATTTTATCTCTTAGCTTTGTTTCTTTGGTTGCACTATATGTGGATTTTCTTCAATATCATCCTTTAATACTTGCTGTCGGGATGTACTTGGGATAACACCTATTTGGCGTGCTCTTAAGTGATACCACAAACCAGTCGTTGTACCTCTGTTGTCCATTAATATGTCGAAATAATTGCACTTTGAACTGCCCTTGTCGCGAGTAAAGTGTTCCAATATGTTTGACTTGCCCATGGTCACCGGTAAATGAGAACGATGTAGGTTTCACGAAACCGAGTTCACAATCGCATTGAGACAAACAGATTTCGGAGAATAGCCGAATTCTCTTAAGCCGTAACCAATGTACGTACATATTGAACGTATTTCGGGACTTTCCCAAAGTTCTATCCTTCTTTCATATTTCTCATGAACAGCACGTGTATAAGAAAGAACTGTAACATTAATTAATACCCAATGCGGGTTAGATAAGCAAAATCTGCTGACATTCAGCTTCAGCCTACATAGAAATAGAGCTATTTTTATATATATAACTGCATAGAAACATTAGTTATATCAAAATACCATGAGTTGCATTAACTGCATTAAAATAAATATTTTATTCAAAGTACCATGAGCTGCATTAACTGCATTAAAATAAATATTTTATTCGTGGATTTTTTTTTCGCCAAAAGTTATTTTCCTTTTTCGTCTTTCGAACAATTTCTAGTTCTTTCTGTATTGTTTTTTCTTTTAATTTTTGTCTTCGAAATGTTTCATTTTTCTTCATTCGATTTTTTTTCCTTTTTGTCTTTCGAACAATTTTTCGTCTTTCTACAATTTTTCGTTTTTCGTCAAATTTTTAGTTTTTCGAAAAAAGATTCATTTTTTTTTGTGTTTCGAAAAAAATAGTTTTTCGTTTTTTTAAAAAAAAATATTTTTTACGTTTTTCGAAAAATATTTCGCATCGTCTTTTTCGTTTTCGAAAACTTGTGGCTATTCCCAATCGATAGTACCCTACCTAAAGAAGAATTCTGTCGTGAATGCTAGACTGATTGACTTTTCTGGAACTTCCGTTTCTCTGGAGAGAAGAAGTTCGAGATGAAGTGTTCTTACCCACGACGATATATGGTTTAGAAATATATTGCCCGTTCAACTGTTGAAGAACATCGATTATCTGTTGCTTGTAGAAAGAGGTTTTGCTGCACAATTCCAAAGACTAAATTCTAAAGATAGCTGAATACTGATGAAGTTCAAAGGGACAATTTTGAAAACATTTGTTAATGAGCCTAAGAAAATAGGTGATAGTAACGAAAGAAAGGTCGAAGGTACATCCATTGTCAGCTTATCTCACAGAATCAAATTCATGTGAAATGCGAAGGATGTATATATTTATGGTCTGTATGCTACAGAGTTAGTAATGATGTAAATGAAGTTGTTATACAAGGAATCTAAAGAAGGAAATAATATAATCTAAATAAGGTAGATGATAGTGCTGATGAAGACGTAACTGAATATAAGACCGATTTTTTAAATAAAAAAAATCTAATGCTGATAAGCAAGACGTAAATATGATTTAAAAGATTATATTTTTATATATTCAGTGCATGAATCTCATGTGTATGTTAACCCATTTGGGCCCTATATATAATGAGCAGCAATATTAACCATAATGGAATTATCAATATATAGACTTTTATATATTACCGTCCAGCAGAGTAAATTATAAATGGCCCTCGTAATATTATTACTTACTTATGTGCTTTCGATTATTTCAGAGGTATTAATGGATATTTTGTATCATTGAAGTTGTACCGACTTTATAATAACTGTTAAAATATTGCTAATACTCTTTAAAAGCGTAATAGCTGCTAAGACGTGTGAGTAAGTGCTTAACTAGTAAGTGAATATGGTCGGGGAGTATCTAAAGTGCATCCACCTTTATTAAACAGAACTGCATATACCACTATGACATTGAGTATCGTTCATTGTTAAAATCTCAGTGCAATCTATCATAGAAATAAGCATACGTAAAGAACAATGTAAACACTGTCAAGAGCCATGTTTCCAAACGTTATATTGCAGAAAGAATCCATTATATACTTAAGTACAAATACTTATTTGTTATATTCCATATCAAAAAAAATTGTAACGTAATGTATGAACTTCCATGACACATTTCGAAAGTTCATGCTACTAAATACTATTTTCAGCCGACCCTGGACATTTATTCGAACATATATTACAGAAAACTAGAAAGAAAACTGAAACAAGAGAAAGCATAAAACACTAGTTCAGTATTTATGACCAAAATAGTTGCATCCTTTCGAAGTATGCACATAAAATAGTTCGATGTTACGGAACATTATATTTTAAAGAAAAGTTCATAAATGCCATCTGACAGTAACAATAATGTTTTAAACTATATCAATTTCCAGATCAAGGTCTGTAATGAAACATGTTTCAATGTGAATCACACTATACCGACTGGAAGGAAGCGGTCTGCGGCGGTAGGCTATCGGCTGGAAGGTCCCGGGTTCGAGTCCAGCCTGAGGTATGGGTGTGGATTTTAACAGCTAAAGGTAAATCGTGACGGGTCGAAATCCAAAACTACTAGACTGACACATATAAAAATCAAGTTAAAACGAATCACCCTCTCGCTCGAATTTGCATATACTATAGGTCTGTCACTTTGATATAGTGACACTTTATCGTGTTTTTATCAACTAATAGTTTGCTTTAGATTTTGTTTCCTTTTCAGGTATATATATGGTCGCCGAGATAAATCGGTTCTTGTAGGGTAGAACAAAATCCTAGCAGTGGTTTTCCAGTAGCAAAATCTACCCTGCCTACAGTGTAAAAATTCTTACGATGAACACCTGAGCCTGAAGTGCCAAAAATACTACACAAATTTAAATTATTGTGTTCAAGTTCGATTTCAGAATTTTGCAGAGCCTGAATTTCAGAAAGTCGGGATTCCGGAAAGTCGGAATTCCAAATTATGAATTTGGATTTAATTTGTAAGTCTTTAGACATTTGGCTCAGACCATATGGATAGTGATTGGATTATTGGTGGAATGGATAAAGTAGGAGGAAACAGAAGAACACAGAGAAAACCCACGTACATGGTGTTTGTCCACCACAAAACCCACATGGTACGATCAGGGATCGAAGTGACGACCTCAAGCGCTAGAGACTAATCCCTTACATTGAGCCACCATGGTTCCGGAATTTCCGAAATTGCGGAATTTCGAAAAGCCGGAATTTGAGAAAGTCTGAATTCAAAAAATTCGGGGTTTTGGAAAGTTAGAATCTGGGAAAGTCCGGAATTCCGAAATCCGTAATTGACTTTGGACTGCCGAACACCTCTAGTTGGTAACCTCTACCAGCAGCGGTTCCCCGCTAGACTACACGTTTACAACTTTTCCTAGCGTAGATTTCTCGTTCAATTACAGGCCAACGTCTCCTAGCAGAACCTCCCTATTTCATATCACACAGTAAGAACATCTCATATGTTAGTTATCCGCCAAACTAAGAATCAGGTGCATCTTATATGTCGTCCCATTACAGGCTTTCATATTTCCATTATAGTAAATAACTTTTAATGGTTTTGCTAAATTTCGCCCTAAGTCCTTTGCTGGATTCTTTAATTCCTTAATTAGTAACGGTAAAGCGCGACGTGACTTTGGAATGTGTAGTGTTCACGGAGATGTAAAACATTGGGCTAAATCTGACAGAAGGAAATTATCCCGAGACTATAAATACGGATTTTAAAAAAAGCAATTTTTAGTTGTTTTGCCCTAAAAGTAGAAATTAGGAACGCTTTTGAATGTCGTTTTCATGCCTGTTGAATCGTCTATGAAGGCGAATAATATGTGTCTGAATGAAAGCTTATAAAGAGACATTGACTTCAGATCTGATATCGGCAATCTCGGTTCATCCTGCTTTTTCAAACCTGGTGAATATAGAAGTGCTAAAAGTGACAGGATCTTTCATTGGATTAAACTCTGCCTGTTACTATCTCTAAAGCTCGATAAAAGCAGGTTTAGAGGATCTAACTTAAGATTTGAAGTCAGGTACCTCAACTTTGACTTAGAACGCAAGTACTATTAGTTGCTAAATAATAAATCTAAAAACGTCTACGTTAACTTTTGTTTAGAATTTTATTATTTACTTTTAGTAATTTTACAGTATGTCCGGGAATAAAGTAACACGAAAGTTGGAAAGACTGTTAAGAAAGCTGATCAGTGCTGTGCAAGGGTGACTTTGACTCATAAAGAACAGGGGTGGTGGAAGGCGATTCGTTGAGGCCTGGAGTATTTGTGAGTATTTATTCTGTAGCATTAATTCCGCTTATACTGAAGTGGCCGAAGTGCTGGACGTAGTCTGAAACTTGTTTGAGTTAAGATACCAAAAATCTCATCCAACAAATCACACAGTAGTTTTCCTAGTTGCAAAATGACGTCAAATGAATCCAGTGCTGTGTCAACGTAAAGGTGCCCAGGAAAGGCTGTCAGAAACTTTATTTTAACACATTAAATGAATCATTTCAACTTCTGAAACATCATTTTAAGACTTATGTGTCTTGTCTACTCTCTGGACCCCAACATGCATAACATGCTGAAGGGACATGTTTACCGTGATCATTTGTCTCGTGATATTGAACGACTTAAATTGGAAATCAATGGTGCGTTGCATTCAGTTTCACGGGTTACAACTGCGGCCTTGTTTAACAGCTTGAAGTGTCGCTATGAAAAATGCATGGTGTTGAACGGAGTACACTTAGAGCATATGTAGTGAATAATATGTGCGCTCTCTCTTCTGTTTCCGATCATATGCTATCTTATAAACTGGACAGTTTGTCTCTGCAACACTGTGTATTTAAATTCAATTCAAATTCCGTACATCAGTCCCTCTTTGCATTTTGGTTTAATAAATTATATCCGGCCATATTGTATTATTGAACTATCATTTAGTACATTATATTTTTCCTATTCGGTTAATGATATTTCAAAACAGAATATTCTTAGGCTAAAATATTCAATAAATTCTGCCCTCTCAAGACAATTGTCCATATAGCATATAGAAATTTGTTTGAAATTAGTTAATTTTGTCCAAGCCTAAAATCCACACACATTCTGTTTGATACCTATGTATATACATAAGCAATCTACACGTATTGCTACTATGAATAATTTTTAAACTTCTGAGAGGCAACAAGACTCCTTTGGACTTGGATAACGGTCAAGCGATGACAGTCAAAATACATCTGTTGAAAGTTTGAGTAATGTCAAAACATTTTTATAGGTTGAGTATCTATTAGAGAAAAATGTAGAGAATTAATCTAATGCCCAGAATGTAATTCACTACAAGACAAATTTTAAATACAGTAACTCAATACAGAAACGTAAGGAAAACCGCTGGTATTTGGTATCCATTTTTTTATTATATCACCTACATTAATTTTTAATTACTTGTTTGTATTCCTATTTCTAAATCCAATTACTAGATTTGATTATTTATTTTATAATTTTGAGAGTGTAAAAATAAGATTTATTTTACATTTCCTTTTCTTCACAAGTAAGGATATGATTTAGATCACTCGAGCACAGCAGATCGTTTAGGACATCAATAACAATTTACTCATCCATGAACATAGGTAGTAATCCTGTTTAAGGCACAGAGTAACCGGGCTAGTAGTAATGAACAGTTACAACACGTTTCTACTCACTACCATTAAGAGTATTTTTCAACGAATTGATTTCTTTCTTTTGAATATAAATGAATTCCACTGTTCTTCAATACTTCTCTTTCGTATTCCTTCAATATTCCCTTATTCCCATAATTCCTTCTTCCCTTATATGACTTTATTTATAATCATATTACACATTCTGTCCTTGTTGAGCAAACAATTTTATGTGAACAACTCCGCAATACTTCCAAATATATTTCGTTGGACAGAAAGTATTGCGAATTGTGAAAAATGATAAAACCAATATCACTATTGTGTTATTAATGCTCAGTACAAAGTTGTTGCTCTCGTATATCATCTTTAGTAAAATCGTTAGCTACATCATTGATTGTGTGAACGATTCGTTTAATATTACCAGCAATATTAAATGAATAGAAAACACCAAAACTAAAATTTAAGAAAGAAACTCGGAAAACACCTTAAGTTGTAGTTAAATGTCGAATATAAACTAAACTACTGTTTTGTGATTCTAAAGATAAGCGAAGGTGCACCAAATACAAGAGACTGAGTTCATAGTTTTATCTGGCACTTCACATTGCGACAAAAGTCCTTTTATCATGAAGAATGGTAATTCTTCGAGTGACCCTCACAAACGAGTCGGTTTGCGGCACTCACGTATATGAGGGTGGTTCAATAATTATTGTCCCCGACATAGTTAAAATATTGGAACGGGGATGAATGATGGGGGATATTATAGCGTAATGTCTTAGATGCCTATATGCGAAAGTTCAGAACCGTAGCTGCTATATTAATATGTTTTTCTCGTTTCAGGTGTAAGAGGTGGCACATAGCTTAAAAAATGGAGATAACCGACCAACGAGTGGTCATCAAGTACCTCCAGAAAAAGGGGTCCAAAGAAGATTCATGAGGACATGGTCACTGTGTTCGGTGATGGAACCCCTTCCTACCAGGTGGTAAAGAACTGGTGCCGCGACTTTCGTTGCGGTAGGGGAAAGCTGTCAATAGGCCCCTGGTTCTGGTCCACTAACAACAGCATGCACTCCAGAAAACATTGATGCTGTGCATGTTAGGATTATGACAATCAGATGAATCACGGTGCAACAGTTAGCAGACATCATGCACATCTCTGTAGACTCAGTGAAAACCATTGTGCATTAGCACTTGGGATTCAGGAAGGTGTCAGCGCGATGGGTACCCAAAATGTTATCCCTTGAACAACGGAAAGACAGAGTTTGATGTTTAAGGACTGGCTTGGAGCTTATGGAGCCAAAAATCAAGCAGTTCTGTGATAGATTTGTGACAAGGATGAGACGTGGCTCCACCACTATGATCATGAGTCCAAACGACAGAGTATGGAGTGGTCGCACATCAGTTCCCCTCCCCACCGCAAGTTCAAGGTGCAACAATCAGCACGCAAGGTATAACCACCAGGCTACATTTTTTGGGGATGCGAAGGGTGTGCTGCTGATTCATTACCTGGAGGTTGGACACACTATCACGGGGGCCTATTATGCATCCCTAATCCCGAAGTTACGAGAAGCAATCTAGGGAAAACGGATGTTGCAGCGAAAAGTGCTATTCCACCAAGACAATGCTCCGGCCCGCAAAAGCCATGTTACTGGTGCCGCAATCCATGCTGCTGGTTTTGATGTGTTACAACATCATCCCTAATCACCAGACCTCGCCCCTAGTGACTTTCATTTGTTCCCGAAGTTGAAGGAGCACTTCAAGGGAACGAAGTTTCACTCAAATGCAGCTGTTATGGAGGTTGTGGAGGAATGGCTTACTGCTCAACCAGAAACTTTCTTTGAAGCTGGCATAGTGGGTTTACAGCGTAGGTGGAATAAGTCCATTACTTTGAAAGCAGACTTTGTGGAAAAATAATACTGCTTATAGGTCAGGGACAATAATTATTGGACCACCCTCGTATACAGCTAGTTTTGAATCTAGCAAACTATAAACCCAAATATGATGGTTGAAGTTGCATTTGAAAGCTCTTTGCCATATTAAGACAAAAAAATTGGTTGGTCCCATAAAATTAAAAAAATCACATTTCTGTTGACAACACTGGCTCCAGACCATATAGGCGGCCAAAATTTGCGAAATCGTAATCTACGCTTCAATATGTTTCAAACGTTGCATCACACGTCAAAATAGGTAAAGGGATTCAAACGTTATGACTTTTTTCTAACCCAATTCCAGAATTTTTACAAATGAACGTAAAGTGTCTCTGTTAATCTGTCTGCCTTTTTGCCTTAGCCCCAAATGATTGGCACCAGGGGTTTGAGGGTAAATTGCATGCACCGTTGGAGTAAAACGTAATGCTGTTTCTTAATAAAAGCTACCGTTTTTGAGATACGAAGCTTACCATGGTCCAACATCAACCTTTTGTATGAAGACTATGCATTTTGCAATAGGCAACCTTACAAGGACCTTCGTTACAAGTCATACGTGATGCGGCGAGGACAGTTATTGTCGGAGGGAACCAGAGAAAACCAACTTACCGCAAACAAACACCACCTGAAAAAGGCAAAACATCTAGAGGAACCATAACCACATTTCTTTTGTAAATGTCTCAGAGTCAATGACGTTGCTTACACCGAAATGTTGAACGCGGTTGTAACCTTTCTACTGGAGCGCATGTGAGGTCTTAAGCCTTTTATTAAGACTACGCATTATCCATTCAGCCTATACAATGAAAGAATGGATGTCGAAACTTTTCATGACCATATCACTCCCAAAATGTGCCGCGTAGCTTGGCTGTGCCATGTAGTTCGAATGTGAAAAAGACGAAGATTACATTCCATAGCGTTTGATAAACCGGAGTGGAGGGAACTGTTAGGAATACCGGGGCGAAGTTTGGAGCCTAATTGGAAGGGATTTTTGAGAAGTAGATGTTTGTTCCTGCGATGATGAACGTGTGAGCTGCGCAAGCCATAGAGTAAGTAAGTAATGTCACTACCAGCTCTCCAGATATTATCCCAATGAACTATTAGGTTTGGGAGATTGAGAGGGACTTCAATAGGCATGCACACAACACCGCTTCGGCACTCAGGGCAACTGTTGTGGGTTATTTGCAAACATATCCAAGAACGATCTCAGTACTGTCAGTAGCTCGTCGGACAGTGTTGATGCGGCTGATGGCAGTTTCATTTAATGATGTCGTCCAATGGGAATGTGGTCACCTGTACAAAATGATAAAATGTAATGAAATGCTCTATCTCGATTGTCTGTGAGTTTGTGTGTCTGCACTCTCTAACTGTTTATTTCCTGTGGAAGTGAATTTGTTCTCAAATATCTGCACCGCCCTGTATATGTCTTCTTGTTCGATAAATTTAGCCCCTATATATTTTTTCATTACTATATTATCACTATACCCGCGGAAACTTCGCGGTTGTTAGTACAATTGAAGGGCTCACTTGTCTAAGCTTGTAATACTTTGATAAAAAAATTCATCTATAAAAGTCTTCTCGAACGTTCAAAATTTCAAGCTTGTTTCAAAAAAGCGCAATCAATCCCCGTCGCCATTAAAAAATAAAGTCGCCATCCATTCCACAATGTGATTCCGCATGTTCAGTTTGGAATGCACATTTTCTGTTTCAAATAGAAGTCGAGTAATAACAATGATATGGACTTTCGGAATCACCCTGTATCATATGCATCAACCCCTGCTAACTTTCCATTCGCCTCTCTATACAAATTTTCTAAAAAAAAAAAATAGTGTTTCATTTATTACGTTCGCTAGGAATATCATAATTGCTATATTGCTGTTAGTGATGGGGTATTGAATAATGTTTCATAAGGGAGTTAATTTAATGATCGCCAGAAACTTAAAAGAGTCTATAAAAGGAAGATCCTGAGATATGAAATCCTTCAGATTTTATTAAACCAGAGTAGAATAAAAAAAAAGACTATGAGAGAAACAGTTTTTAGATGATTGAAATGTACTGGAAACGATTATTGGGCCTGAGAATGGAGACTGATGCTCCTCGTTTCATGGAAAATCAATAATAATAACTTATTTTCAAATAATACACTAACTAAAGATGTACCAAATATGCATACTTGAAGTGATATGTACCTAACAAACCTATCTAAAAGCACAAATTATTTGGGTGCGGATATATTAGGGAACGAATAAAAAACCTAACTAGGTTGACTTTGATTGCCAAAGCCATTGAAAAGCAATCAATCACATAAAATATTTAATTAGAATTAGAATGACTGATATTCGTTCATTTAAAATGATCAGAGTTCTTTAAATGAAAAAATATAATTAAAAGAAAAACAGCCAGCCAGTTGTGGAGTAATAAAATTTAACTGGGATCTGAACTCAGATTCGAAATTAATTTCTCTCTGCCTCCTTTGGATAAGGGAATATACTGTGTTACAGATGATGAAAGTGAAATTTAAAAAGCCACAAATAGATCTACGTATTCGATCCGTCTTCTCAAAACATAGCATTGAGTTAACTAATACAGCCTGATACATCAATCCTAGAGACAATAAATAAATATACAAAATTGAGTTCATTATGATATAGGCTATGTTAATTGTATTAAATGTAATTTGGATTAGAAATCATAGTAAAATGTCCTGGGTTTGTCTATGGAGTTTTGGGCTCCTGATAATCGTGTAAGGAGAAGGCAATTACCAAAAGTACTAACTTCGTTTTCTTACATGTCAGTATGTGGGATTCTGGACTATATATCACCTATTTCTATATATACCTCAAACGTTGCAAGCAGAATACCGAAGTGGAACTTTAACTGAGACGTTTAGTGAGAACCTGAAGACCATATATGAAGTGATTATCGAGATACGCCTTAAAAACTATTCTGAGCTACCGAAAACTAAACTTCGTTTGGATTTCGGTACGAAACGGGAACGAATACAGATATTAGTTGCAGATCTCAGTATCTCCCACCTTTTTGTTATCATACATTTCAAATTTTTAATACACCATGTCTCGGTAACTGTACAATATATCTAATTCTAGTTTCTTACTTAACACAACTTTACGTGCGACCTTCAATTGTAAGTTCTCCTTACGAAATTCAATAGGCGATTCTGTGGATACCGTATAGTATCCCAGAACCACACAGGGATATCACTAGACTATCCTACGGATGATATTTTAACACAGGCTAATGGAACCTATAACAGTGTAAAATGGTTCAAAATTGAACAGGGTCGTGTATTCTGGAACACTCTGTACAACATTTGGTTAAGTGTTTGAAGTAAACGAAATCTTCGCAAAAATAATTTCTCTATTTCATCATCCAGCAAGCTCTTATAAGTATTTTTCCACACCAACTCAGATTTGTGATGTTGTTACCATGGCTTCAACACTATTGGCACCAACGGCATATATAAAATGCCCTGAACAATTTACCAAGACGATTTATTACCTTCTTATGTTGAAATTTACTCTTTCTTGCTTCATGATTTCCCGTCCTATACCTAGAACACATCTCCTTCCCACGCAAGAAGAGAGTTACATCCAGATATTTAGGTTCTGATTTATCGCTTTAGCAGCGGGAATGCTTCCAGACGCAACCAGTCGCAGCATGGAGGATATACAGTGATCCTCGTACCAAATTTGCAATTCGGAACGGACCTACTTTTTACAGTTTTGTCACATTTCCAATAGCTACGATTTCTCAGGAAGTCCTGCAACTTGATTTCCAGAACTGTTGGCCCAATTTTCGTAGTACAGTCAACTAAGTGATCCACAAGCATAAATTTCACTACGTCAAGAAGAACGTTGAACCAAACAGAGAATCAAGTTTTATTCCTTTTGTGATATTATGTGAAAGAAAGGAGAAAAACCGGTAAGCAGTGTTTCCTCTCAACGAAAGTAGCCAAGTGCACAATCGAAAGAAGCAATCACTTGAACAGTGACGTTTTCCCCAGCCTGTTGTTTTCGAAGGTGCTACTGATTTTTCATTCCCCCTCCCCTTCCGCGAACCGCGTACACACTACGCGGGAAGTGCACAATTAGAAAGTAAAGGTGGTGATTTTTTTTAAAAAGAAAAAAAGAATGTCTATATTTGTAACAAATAGTGTTGTGATATTTATATTATTCTGTGGTTGCGAACACTTCTCAATATTTCGGTAAAATACATATATTTGTAATTAACAAATTTAACCTTTCATTGGCAGCATTTACATATGAAAATATTTAGTGTTAACATTTTTTTAGTGTAGACTTACTTGCGGTAATTTCCAGATAAGGAGTGTCAGAAAAATATACGGGTTGAAATTGGTAATTGGGTGGGTCTACATCTAAATATTCATATCTCAGTACTTAAATCTAACAACGCACATACAATATCTTATAATGTGCACGTTCAGAGTCGGAGTTCATCGCCCAATTTTTATAAACCCATTTTAATTTCTGAGTGCTTTTCCGTCTTCTTACCGTACCATGCTTTGTTATCATATCGTCAAATGTTTATCATCCTATACCTCGGTAACTGTTTAAATTATCTATTTGAAATTATCAATTAATGTAATGTTGTACGGTTCTGTATGTTTAGTCTCTAAAAACAACGCACAAATTTCGACGGTCCATATCGTGGGTACCCCACAAAACTCCAGAAATATAGGGTTTGGAGGTACCCTTAGATTCTGTGGTGGATGAAAGTTTAGTAAAAGATTATGGAACCCATTGCTGGATTTTGAGTCGATTACAGTCTTATTACCGCACCCAATGCGTTGTTATCATGGGTTTCAAATTTACGCCACGCTATATTCAGGTAATCGCTTAACCTGCCTACTTCTGGTCTATGAACTAATCGGATGAACTTCAATAGCAGAGATCGTTACAAACTTTAACTGCCAACTAAAAGTGTAGTACAATAATGAGTTATTTTTTGTTGTATTTTAATTTAAATGCCATTTATAGCCTTAAGATTAAATCATCTTTATCGGTCGTGAACCCCTCATTTCGTCTAGGGAATATCATTTTGATACGATGTTCTGTTCCATAACTATCGCTTGAAAAGCTCCCGTTGCAACTTTTTGTGATATTCTAAGGAAAAGGTTAATACTCTATTGGGCGCCTCTCAAGACTTTTGTCTCGGACAAGTGTTACTTCTTGTTTCTATTATATACTGCTCGCCACTGAATATATTACACCAGGAAAGATACATCGAATAAATGCAAAATTAGCAGGAAATGTAGAGCATGATAGTGAGTACCACGAACGCTAAGTGACGCATCAAACGCGACCGGTATGTCATCTAGGAACGGTAGTTGAAGGAAGACCAGAGAGCTACAGTGAAACGGTAGACGACTGAGAGTGTGTGTGTATATATATTGTCGAAGCACGCCTCGACGTCGAATGCAGCAGCCTAGCCAGCAGGTTTCTAACTTTAATCACGAAATAATTGCGGCATCCCAAGTGTGTTTTCTCTTCCGCTACATTGGTGTTATTCAACGAACTGCCTTCACAGTCCAGCAAATATGAACTCTATTGCTCCACGAAGGCAATACACAAAGGACCCCAGCGTCCGTGTCACACCTAGAACCAAGATGGCTTATGTTTAAAGCACTGGTGGATCAAACAGCCACATCACGTACACTGACTCACGCACTGGCGGATGTTATAACACGCTCAGTGCTTTTGCAACGCGACTATTGTTGTCGCTTCGGCTGACTGCACAGGATTCTTATGAGTGACTGCTATAGTTTCGCGAAAATCGCGCATGGATAGCTTAATGGCACAAGACTCTGTCTTCAGATGAATCACGCTTTTGCCTGCAGCTTCATGATGGCAACATCCATATCTAGTGGTACAGTGACACTAGGCACGTCCACGTCTGTATGGGACCGGGTGTTTATAGTGAGGGGTGACATCGGATTCCGTGCCCAACGGTACATCGACACAGTACCGTTCACTTGCTCTCGCGACGATTCAACACTAGTCCATGATTGTACAACGCTTATCACGCCAGTGAACTCGCCCAGCTACAGTTTATGAGCTCTGGCATCGTGTACAAGACTCATGGATTGCCATACTTTAGGAGGACATCCAAAGACTCATTATGTCTACTCCTAGCCATATAGCAGCCATGCCCAGAGGCTACTGATTTTTGGTATTTCTGTTCCACTGTCGACATCTCAGCATTGCACAGAGTGGTAAGCTATACTTGTACCTCTCGGTATCTATCTGCCAAATTTGTATCTATTAATTTCTCTCCTTTTTGGTGTTTCGTTTCTAATGAGAAGCATTGTATATACATGAAAAATAACGTAGATACGGGTATTTTATGCTTTAACCAATTTTCTCGAAAGAAACAAAGAAAGCCAAGCGGGCCCAATTCTGATATTTTATATTGAAGAGTGTGGGATAAATATTTCCAGCATTTTCTATATTTATCTGCGATATGTCCCGAATCTTTCCGCGTAGGCAATTTTCCGAAGGTAATAATTACGGAATGTTTTTTTGCACTAGAATCATGTTCCATTCTAAAATCATGTGTCAGAAACTTAATTTGAATACATTTTCACTCGCTATCTGTGTTGCAACCTCTATCAGGACTAGCCATAGACACAAAAATAAAATAAAAATTACATATAAGAAGATGGAAGCTTAGAAAATATAATATTATTATGTTGCCTGTGTTAATTTATTTGTTCAGAGTGATTTCAAGGCTTTATGGAAAATTCACTCGTTATGCGCACAGGATAGAAAATGAGAAGGCTGAGATCGCTCAAGCATAGAATTCTCACTTGTGGTGTTTGTGATCGTCGGTTCGATACCTGTTCGTGCAATGCGGACTTTGAGATGAACTAACGCCGTTTGTGTGGTTTTAAAGGGACCATCCGTTTCATCCTACTTTCTTCATTCCACTAATCATCCATCCGGTCTGAGCCAGAGTTCCCTAGATAATTTAAAAATTAATTAAACGATGTCATTATCAAAAATTAACAATGTCAATAATAACATAATTTCAGAAACAATATAGGTACGGATAAAGACGAATTTTAATACTTTTTTATAAGGATATAACTAGCAAATATCCAACGTCAACGTTCTGATAAACAGCCTGAGCTTGTATTGTCTGAAACCTATAAATAATAAGTAAAATAATTCCTTCGGCTCGATTCGTTTCAACGCACTCACCCAACCTCCCCGTCAAAGTCAAGCGGGCAGCTTAATAAAGGATAATGCAAGTTATTGCATAAATATACTCCACCTTCTTGTTCTAGTTCCTCTTATTAAGTGGAGCTCTTTCCCAATGCCCATTTTCTATTATTAGATGTTATTGTCGCAATTTTTCTCACTATATGCAACATGCATTTAACTAATGGCCCGCACTATATAAGATAGTCCATTATTTAAATTCCAAGATGTACTGTGAGCACTTAAACGCTAAAATGATGGAATTTGCTTAATAAATGCTCTCGTATTGACATAATATATATTGATAGCTCCATATATCCACAGTATAATAACTTTTGATTAATACCCATCTGTATCAGCGATCCTTATGCGTGATCGTAACAGTTTAGAAAGAAATTACAATCTGGCCTCCTTTGTTTTCTATGGACAATCAACAATTCTATTCTAGGTAATTTCCATTAATGTAAATGTCAACGTTAGTTGCAACCTAACACGAACTTGTGCAACATATCAATTCTCTTACAAGATACATACCATTACCAAACACAGGACTGGTTCAAGTGTCAGCGTAAATTGATTTAGAGTACAAAAACATTGAAGAAATGTAAATATACTGAATATAGATTGCTGTAAAATTTATATTTTTC